>PVIH01003771.1:0-153529 GCA_004025045.1 Sigmodon hispidus
AGGGGGAAGAGACCTTCAATAAGGATATACAGGGATGGAAAAAAAAATTCAGAGGGAAAGCTGAACACAAAGAAAATATATGTGTAGTAATCTTATTTGCATTTCCACCCTTGATAAGCCATGCTTATGATTATTATCCTCTGTATAGTTATTGTTAACTCTTCGGCATTTTTTTTTAAATTCTTTTTACTGTTTTTTTGATAAATACAAAATAAAGAAGAAAAAAAAAATAAAGTGAGGAAGCACTGAGGGCTAAGTGTACAGCATACCTTTGGTATGCACGAGGCCTGGGCTCTACATACCACCTTAGAATAGTGATTAATAAACAGTGCAAGGAGGTTCCGTCTTCATCATAGAATGGAAAGATGTTCTGCATGATTTTCTCTTGAGTTCTGAACATGGTTTCCCTGTGTATCTCAGGCTGCCCTTGAGCTGACTGTTCTCCTCAGCTTTGCCTCCCAAGTGCTAGGAGGCAGGTACCCCAATATCCAACATAAAGGAAGAGTTTTCTGTAGTTTTAGAATTACTGCTTTTATGTTCAATAAATTTGTATAAGCTTATGCTGTATGTATGATTGTGTGTGTATACATACACAACATATGTGGCACCTGCTGTGTATGTATTCAAAATAATACTATCTTTAATGTTATGTATGTAGTGCATGGTGAGACATGTTATTCAATTTTACCTCTTCTTTTTAACTGAACTCCAATTAAACCACTAGAGAGCTGGTGAGATGGTTCAGTAAGTAAAGGCACCTGCCCTCTGCCAAGTCTGATAAAATGAGTCCAGTTCCCAGAAATCACATGGTAGAGAGAGCTGATCCCTGAGAGTTGACCTCTGACCTCTACAGCTGCACCATGGCACAGTTGCACTCATGCATGTACACATGCATAATAAATAAACAAAATGTATTTTCTAAAAATGTAAACTAGACATTGAGTCACCTGATTATGGTCCCAGTTACTCAAGAGGTTGATCACTAAGGGCCCTGGAGTTGAAGACCAATCTAGGGTGTCATAATGCGACTTAACCTGAAAACAAACAAACCATTTAGGTTGGGTGTGGCTCAAGTGTCCGGGCCCAGCACTGGTGTAGGCCTGGATTCAGTCTTTTCTACACTGCAATCACAAGCAACCAACTAGGCTAACAAAGCAAAACCTCCTTAGGCTATAACACAAATTACACATACTGGATAGAACAACGTTAGGAACCATCATTAAACATGGTTCACTCTTAGCTTTACTGTCATGGGTCATTGTTCTAAGGCAGATGAAATCACTGGAGGAGGAGTTGATAAATACTGCCTCAGAGCCTCTCGTGCCCTGTCAGCAGCCACCACTGGCAATGGTACCTCTCTCTACTCAGTTAGCACTCCCCTACACATGTCCCTCTGTGAACATCAGTGACTGATGATGCACCTGATGCCTTTACTACTCACTGCTGGTGCTTGTCTCAAGAGTGACCTGTTCCAAAACTCCAGCAGCTGAGAGCAGTGTGTGTCCTCACCTGTGGAGGGGAGGGTGGGTGCTGGATGACATGCTTTCTCTGTGTACATGCCACCTATTTGGCATTTTTAGAATGAATTCTTTTGTTTAGTGGTATTGAGGGTTAAACCCATGATCTCCAACATGCTATGCACATAACTCTACCACTGAGCCTCAGAGACCAGCACAGTACTGTGTGATTTTATACTACTGTGGCCCTTATTCTCTCCCTGATGATCCTCCTATTCATCATTATTTCCATAAGTGAGCCATCACTCAGGATCTAGTACCAGCTCATCTATCTGCCCATATCATGGTTTAGTAAAACAAAGGAGGCGTGTCCCTGAGCTATTGATATATATGCAGCTATCAGTGTCATGTAGCAAGATGACCAATACTCACATAATACAGACACAACATTAAAGATTCAGTTTTCAGTCCTAATGATGGAGTTTTAAGGATAAAGAACCCTAGAATTGTTTGAGGTGTATTTCATGTGGAGAATTACAAGAGAAAGGTTTTGGCATATATGAATCTAAATATTTGTGTGTCTGTTGCTGTTAAAGATCCTACTCTGAGTGTTGTTTGCATTCATGATCATTTCTGTCTTATTGCCAGATGTTAGAAACAGTTAATATATAGCTGCTTGGTACAAAGAACAACTTCCATTCACTCAGGACCACGTGCACATCACAGTTAAGAGTTTATTTTACCATCTGCAGAATGTCGCTCACTTCTCACTTCCTGCATCCCAGAGCTAACTTAGGAAAATGGGTTTCATTCTGCATTCTTGCTCAGGCTGATTCCATTCACCCAAATCCAGCCAGTTAGAGGGAAAAATTAACTTCACTGTTGGGCCATGTTGCATTCGCTGTTAATATTTCTTTAGTGTAGTTTGCTAGTGGCAGGCAGCCATAGCTCCATCCATGCTTCAGCTGACATTGCCGGTGATGAGCTTGTGTTAATGCAGTTTGTCAGGAGGTTGGACAGCAGCAATGGAAAGAAAGTTCCCTCCCATCTTCTGAGTGATATATCAAATACCTCATTCATTTCTGTGTAACAGCATGAAAGTCTGTGCCTGTGTTCTCCTGGCAAAGACAGGGATGCCGAGCTCTGGCAAGTTTCAGTCCATGCTTTATCATTTTACCAAGTGATTTTCATGGCAATCTTATAAGCTTACACCAAAAACATAAAGTATTTCTCAGGTGAACATCATGGGTGGGATTCAATAACACCTCCACTGTTTCACTCAGCTAAATGGACACACACTTGGCACATATTGAGGTTTGGGATTTAACTGGATACATCTTTAAAGGCCTGGCCATGAGTGGCCAGGCCTCTCTGCACTGAAATCACCTTCATGACAGGTCGAGGCAAAAGCCTGAGTGTGTTTGTCATTTACCATATGGTACAGAGGGACCTTCTGCCTCATGAGCCATGGCTCCTGCATCATGTCCTACAGTAGTTAGTCCAAGGACTTCTGATGGACAGTCAGTTGTGGAATTGCAAAGCCTGCAGGATTCTTGGCTTGTTGCTGAGGAAGAATTGTGAGACCTCTCTTTACTTAGAGATATTCTATGTAACCTGGGGTGCAATCAGGGCATCTGTCACTGACACAGGATGAAGTGAAAAGTGTACGTCTGTACTCTTTTTATCTTTGATTTATCAGCTAGACGTACCTTTCTTTCTTGCAAAGGAAAGAAAATCACAAGGACCATGCTTGTCTCTCTTTAGAACTCTCTAGAATTAGCTTGTCATGAAATGTAAAACTAATGTGCAGTTGTAGGAACTGCTGCCGGCTCCTGCTTCTCTGCTGCCTGATGGCTAAGTAGATTTGGAAATGAAGGGTGTTATTATAAAGTGATTACCGAATAGCTAGGTGTGTCATTTTAAACAAGCATCTGAAGTCTCTCTGTTAGACGGGCCGTCTGTAGTTTTGTTTTGTATCATTCATATTTAAGATGCGATTTTGATTGTGGAGGAGTAATCAAGCATCAGGGGTAATTTAAGAGAAAAAATATAACTGGGTGATATTTTCTTTCATTCCTTATTAAAATACATTAGAATTTAAATGAGGCATTCTGTGAAGTATGCAACTAGTACCCACATACCAGATATAAAATATGAATACTAGCTGCTTTTACTTCAGAGTGGAAAATTCTGAATTTGATTTAAAATTTATGTGTTTTCTTTTAAAATTCAGGTAAGGCCTATTGGAAAATAATATATTAAACGTGGCATATACCAAAGAAGGAAAGACTTAAAATTATAACCCTTAATATTCTGCTGGTCTCAGCTTTCTGAGAGGGCAGACACCTTTAAGAATCTTAAAGGAAACAAGTCCAAACTAAAGATAAAGTGAAAGATAGCTCAGCGCGCCCTGCTATACTACTCTTTCTTCTCCTTAGTGCCTTCCTTGGAATTGTCACCCATGTAAACAGCCTGAAAAATTTTCACACCCTCTATAAATTCTCCTTCTCTCACCGTGCTTTGGGTGGGTCAAATGGAGTGCATGCTGGGTCTGGACACAGATGTCACGGTTTCTCCCAGGCATGACTTGGATCCATCTCTGCTAACCCATCCCCCTTTCCTTGTCCTGACAACACTGCCTTCAGTGCGACTTGGATTTTTATTGGTCTTTTTTTCTGTCCCATGTCCGTCATACCCTTACCCCACCTGACTTAGTCACCAGATCCTGCACTGTCTATCTCCAAACTGTGTCCCATGTCGCCAGTGGCCTGGCCCAGGCTCCATCTCCCATTGCCAGGACAGTCTAAGCAGAGAACAGCCAGCCTTCTCTGTGACCTTGGCTTTCATTGCCTTGTCTATTTCCTGGGCCTTCCCACCTTTTCTTCCTTCTGCTGTGGCTCTCTTCTCCCCCTGTGTGCTTATCTTGTGCCATCTTCAGCCTTTTACCAACCTCAGACTGGAGACATTTGATGAAGACGTATAACCCAACACCTTTGAGCAGTGGATGAATAGATCTGAATCCAGCGCATTCCTTTACCAAGCAACCTGACATGCAACAAGATGCTTATCTGTTGTAGTGATCAACCATCGCCTTTTGTCATGAGCCTCAGGTGTGCCTCAGATGTCATTCTGTCCTCAGTCACTGGCAAAATACCTTAATGTTAACACCTGCTATTGTAACCTGCTGAACAGATGTGCTGTGCAATCACCACCATTGTCTTTTCTGATGTGGTCTTCAGACCTAGCTGGTCCAGCCCTGTCCTGTTATTTGTGGACAGGAGCTTTAGAATTCTTTCTCTTTGCTAAGCTGATATTGGAGAAAAGTTGGTATGTACTAAAATTATTTCTTGTAGTTATGTTATTTAGGTGGGCATGTTTTGAGTGCTATTTTTCTCTTTATCCACATTTAGAGTGATGCTTTTCCTACACTTAGGTATCTACAGAGAGACTCCCTCTCTACCCTCTGCCTCTCTTCTCTGGCCATCTATTGAGATAAACAGAGCAGAACATAAAAGTGATAGGGATGCATTCTAATCAGCAATTGAGAATTTTTATAAAACTTATAGGACATTTTAAGAAGAATGGAAGTGTCAAAAGGGTGGGCAAGGGTTCAGAAGAGTCAGAGAAATGGAAGAGGGTGAAGATTGTGAGACAAGGGCTGGTCCATGTGAATCGAACCTCTAATGCTCTTATCAAAGGACCCTCCCTCTATTAAACTGGGAGACATCAGAGTCTTTGGGTGCTTGATATGACCAACAGCAAACTCATGACAAACTGCAGTTTTTCCAGAAAGAAAACTAAGGGAGGTTGGGAGAAATAGCCTTGAGCTATTATAAACCAAGCCAGCATCTGTTCAAGCCTTTATAGGTCAACGCAGACAACTCAGTCTAGAGAATACAAAGGAGCCTGTTAGTGCTTGGTGCATGAGGACATCTTCCTCGACTCTCTCCTTCGCAAGAAAAGGCAGTAGCTTTGAACTAGTGGCACCAGAAGAAAAATGAATGAAAAGTATTTTATTTTCTCCTGGGCACTATGCAAGATATACAAATGCTCTTTTCTATGCCCCAGGTATAGTGGTCTGCCTGAAGCCGAAACAAGGAATGGTCAATTCTCTCCATGAATAGAAGGTGTGTGAATTTAACTCAAGAGTAGATTCACTATGCAGATGCTATCATCAAGTCTGTGATACTGGCATTGGGCAGAGATATAAGTATGCCAATGCTGGAAACTTGAAACTTTGGAAATAAATTTCTGTTACATTTTGGCCAATTGATTTTCACCAAGGATATGAAGACCTTCAAATGGGAATGAATGGTCTTATCAAAGAGTGGTGCAAAGACCTTGAATCCTTGTCACACACTACATCAGACCCAGACTCAGAATGGACATGGGCTAAAGGTTAGAGCTGTGATACACATATCAGAAGAAAACATAGGCATACATTTTTTGTGGTCTTTTATTGGGAAATACTTTCCAGATGAGATACCAAAAAACACAACTGACAAAATTACAGACAAATTGAAAGTAATTAAATTTGAAGTGATGCAAGTCAAGCCAAAGAACAGAAGACATATTGTTCATATTACATATTTGGTGAATAACAGAGAGGCAGCATGTATAAAATCTTCTAATCAATAAGGCAAGTCAGTGAAGAAGGACAAAGGGTCTGAGCAGATGTTTTACTATAGTAGATACAGCCTACAGAATGGGAAAAGATTTTTGCCAACCCTACAAGTAACAGAGGATTGATGTCTAAAATATATAAAGAACTCAAACTAAAGCCCAAAACCCTTAATAACCCAATTGAAATGGGGTTCAGAATTAAAAAGTGAATTCTCAGCAGAAGAATTATGAATGGCTGAAAGGCACTTGAAAAAAGTACTCAACATCTTTAGCCATCAGAGAAATGCAAATCAAAACAACTTTGAGATACCACCTTACACCTGTCAGATTGGCTAAGATTAAAAACACAGATGACAGCCTATACTGGAGAATATGTGGAGCATGGGGAACACTCCTTCATTGTTGGTGAGAGTGTAAGCTTGTTCAGCCACTCTGAAATGCAGTATGGTGGTTTCTCAGAAAACTGGGAATTCATCTCCCTAAGAATCCAGCAATACCACTATTGGGCATATACCCTAAAGATGCACATCTGCACCCCAAAAGCATTAGTTCAACTATGTTCATAGCAGCATTATTTGTAATAGCAAGAACCTGGAAACAACCTAGATGTCCCTCAACTGAAGAATGGATTAACAAACTGTGGTACATCTACACAATAAAGTACTACTCATCAGTAAGAAAAAAAATGGTATCCTAAAATTCACTGACAAATGGATGGATTTGGAAAATATTCTCCTGAGTGAGAAAAGCAGAAAGATAAGCAGGGGATATACTCACTCATTGGTGAACTTTTAAAAAAGAAGATGTCATTATATACAAGAGCTCAAGGCTAGAACCTAGCTAAATGACAGGGTGCCTCACTTCTGCATTGATGGGCTCTAGCAGGGGTGTGGGTGAGGAAAGACTTATTTTCTTTAAGGATCTGGCCACAGGGAGTTTAATTATGCTCCAGTAAGTAAATGAGCAACATGAATGGGTGTTTTTGTAAATGAGGAGATCATAAGAGTGGGTATGAATCTGAGAGGACTGATAACTGAGTTTTATGGGGTGCATGATATAAAATCACCAAATAATAAATATATAAATAAAAAACTATAGTAGATATACAAGTGACCTTTTAAGTAGAGCAACAGAATCTTAACATCATATCTATTAGAAAAAGAGGGTTTTTTATTTCTGAAAGGCAGAGAAAATAAGAAACAGAAATTAACACAGGTGATCAGACAAACTGGATCCCTTATACATTGTTGTTGGGAATATAAAATACCATCACCTATCTGAAAAACAAATGACTAAACATGTAATGATTACACTCCAAGTATGTATTCCTAACAATTTGCCCATAACTTATAAAAGCATATCTACACAAAGCATGCACATGAATGTTCATATCAAACTGTTTACAAAAGCCAAAAATGCAAAAAAAAACTCAGTCTACTGATGAAACAAAACCATGTAGTGTGTATATCCAGCACAGTGTTATCTGGCAGTAAAAGAGTGTGGAGGCTGAGATGTGCCACAGCAGAATGAGCGTTAGAAATATGCTAAATATATGGAAGGCATCACAGCAGCCCACTGACTGTGTGATACCACTTTTAGGAACTGTTCTACTCAGGCAAATATATAGAAAAGGGAAATAAATTAGTGGTTGTCAAGGCTTAGGGGTAGGGGTGAGGGTGGCACTGGAAAATGGGAAGAGGTAGGTGGTAGATGTGGAGTCTTTCTGTGAGGTGCTGAAATTATTTTAAACTTAGGATACATTTGGTGATGGACAAGTGACTTGGTGAATGTACCAAACACTATCAAATTCTGCACTTTAAGAGGGTGGTTTTCACAATGTATGAATTCTAGCCCAAAGTGATGTTGAAAAGAATATAAATATTTAAAAATGACTGTACTAAGAAGTTTCCACAGATTGAAGCTGCATTTTCTTCAATCACCTTTATTGGTAGTGTGGTAATTTGAATGTAATTGGCCCCCATAATCTCATAGGGAGTGGCACTATTAGGAGACGTGGCTTTTACTGGAGTAGATTTGGCCTTGTTGGAAGAAGTATGTCACTGTAGGAACAGGCTTTAAGGTTTCCTATGCTTAGAATACTGTATCTCAGTTGACTTCCTGTTTCCTGTAAGATGTAGGACTCTCAGCCATTTCTCCAGTACTGTGTCTGCCTGCATACCACATGCTCCCTGCCATGATGATAATAGACTGAATCTCTGAAAATGTAAGTGAGCCCCCTCAATGAAACATTTTCTTTCATAAGAGTTGCTATGGTCATGATGTCTCTTCACAGCAATAAAATTCCAAACTAAGACATGTTTGTCTTAGTTCGCCACTAAATGTGGCAATATTGTGAAAGGAAAGTACCACACAAGAGCAAAAATGGTCATGTTCCTCTGGCACATGGAACCTCTGTGTGTCTGTGTGTGTGTGTGTGTGTGTGTGTGTGTGTGTGTGTGTGTGTGTCTATAGTTTCAGAGAGTCCTGCATATTAGGAGTTCTCCAACAAGATACCCCTCCTCCAGTTACAACTGCTGAATGCCAGGATATAGGAGTGGAACAAGGAAGGGCTCTTAATGGTCATGTGTCTTGGTGCCTTCTTCATGTTTCTGGGATGTGCGATGAAGAAGTCCAGAATCTTTTCCAATAGAACTTCTAAGATTAGATGAGCTTTCATTTGAAGGAAACAGTTAGGCAGCCATTCATGGACTAGGCCACTCTTGCAGGGATAAAAACAAGCCAAGTATGTAAGTGGGACCAATGACTGAAATGGGAGCATTCCTCAATAAACTATTGTTTTCTGGGATTCTGAGGAAACGAGTGACAAATTCTCCACTGCCTTTCTACAGGTTGTCAGAAAATTGAACTGTCTCACATCACACTTCAGCTTACTATTAAAAGAGAAAAGCAACAGTCCATGCTCCTTCTCTCTTTAGTGGATGAGTTGACACCAGCCAAAGGCTACCTTTAGTGAGGAGAGAGACAGTAAAAGATAGAGATCATGCAGAAAGGTCAACTAGTCTTTAAGAAGAGTGAGCTTGAGAGGCTTTGATGTTCTGTTGGGAGAAGCACCAGTCATTTCTGGTTGCCGCCTTTCTCAGCATTTGAAAGAAGAGAGCCTTGATTTCCTCTGTAGACTCAGGGCTCCCAGTCCTCTTGAGGACAGTGCTCAACTGAATGCTCCATGTCTTATTCTTTCTCACTCTCAAGCTTCTCTGGAAGATGATTAAGACAGAACAGACTTGGGTAGAGGATTCTTGTCTTTGAAGGATAAAGTCCTGAAGATTGAACCCAGATCATGGGTGGAGTGGTTAAATCCATACTCTAGCATTAAGATGTGGGCCCAGACCTCATACCAGGGTTTCAACTAAAAACCAATATGTCAATAATTTTCTGTCTGAAAATGAGGAAGTCTTTTTTTAAACAAACTGTTGATGAAAACACAGAAGGCTAATTACAGTATAGCCGTCATTCTAGCAGATTTGAGTGTGCTTTGTTATAAAAATCCATTTGTCCAAATTTGTAAACACCTTTAAACAAACAAAAAAAAACCCGATGTGCTCATAAAAATATTTTAAATGCCAACACAGGAGATTCAGAATATGGGAAATATTTAAATAGCATCTATCCACTTAGGAGTAGCTAGAGAGGTTCTTTACCTGTGGACAAAGCTGGAATGTCTTTGTTTTCACTATTCACACTAACTTGAATCTGAAAACCTGAGTATTTTTGTTCCTTTTTTTGCCACAGGCTTTAACACCAGTTCCAAACTTCTAAGGTTTTCTGTAGGCACCACAGCTTTTAAGGGTTAGAAAGGGTCAAAACCTATTCCGAACCAATTTCTGACAGTTCTGAAATCATTTTGCCTCCTCCTGTGTTATATCGTCTGAAATAAATACCCAGGAAGTCTTTTACTGAGTATTGCTTTATTTCATTCAACAGTTTCCATGTAAAGTTTATCTATATGATTAAATGTGGTTTGTCCATCACATCACACCAGAACAATTTAAGATTCTAATTGATTAGAATTTCAACTGTTCTTTATATACTATGAATGTAGACTTTGATAATGTCACCAAATAGTTTAGGGCAAGATGAAGTTGTGGATAGTTGGGGCCATGCTTATAGTGCCTGGATCACTCCTTAAAACTTGGCAAAACAGAGCTGGGAGGCACAACACAGAAAGGAGAAGACACTCCAGACTATCTTTGCTGCTCTCCGTGATGGGAGTGCATTGTGTTTCTATTGCTGACTCATATACCAGTAGCACATGTAGTATGAGGTTTCTGGCCGGCCTACTCCCAGACCGCCTAGCCCCATGGCCCGGATCTGCCCTCCACTGCTTATCTGGACCAGCAATCCCTAGGTCTCAAAAAAACACACAGACGCTTATATTAATTTCATCCTGTTTGGCCTATGTCTCAGGCATATTGCTAGCTAGCTCTTTCATCTTAATTCAAACCGTTTCTATTAATCTGTCTGGCCATGTGGCCAATGTTCCTTTACATGTTGATTCTTGGGCAGCTGGATGGTGTCTCCATTTGACTCCGCCCTCCTTCTCCTACCTATGCTACTTTCCCCACCATAGGCCAAAACAGTTCCTTTATTTCACAACTAACAGAAAGACATTCCCGCATCAAGCACATTTCAGTTAGCCAGCTATCAGTGAGTCAGTGGACTCTGGTGACTCCCATATCGGGGAGTGGGGACTGCCTAGATAGCTCAGCCTGTGAACAAGCTTGTAGTACAAGCCTGGTAACTTGAGTTCACTCTCCAGAACCCATAACAAAAGCAAAAAACAGTGGCATGGATCTGTAACCCTAATACTTCAATGGCAAGATGGAAGGTAGACACAGAAGTGTCAGCCAGAAGCTCATGGGGCAGTTACCATGGAGTACAGCTCATTAAAAATAAATGAGACCTTGCCTCTTATGGATGAAGGAGAAAACCAGATCCCAGTGATTTTTCACTGACATCTACATTCAGGGCACGCACATGCTCACATTTGCATACAAACAACTCACATACAATAACAATTAACTTTTTTAAAAAATCCCCCATTTTGCCTGTTGCAAATAATGCCTCAAGTGGAGTACAGACTGCTCTTTAACATGGTGATTTAAATACCTTTGAGTATAGATGCTGGAGGGGTGTGGTGGCATGCACCTGTAATCCAAGCACTTGGGAGGTTGATGTAGAACAAATTGTAAGCCAGCATGAGCTACATAGACAGGCCTCAGTTTTGTGTATATAGCTTCACTCAGTGAAGAGACAAGCACTAGAAGTGAAAATGGTAAATATGGAAGAATTAAGGTCTTTCCAAAATTCACTCATTAAAACCAAATAATAGCAGTATACTCCTTATTATATTCTGTGTTGATGATTTTTTTTGGAAGATATGTCAGTTGACAAAGACAGGCATTTTTGAAGATAATACTTGCTTTTAGGTGTGGAATGAGGTATTGACCTTGATTGCTCTCAAAACAATAAAGCATGTATAGAATCATGGTCAACATACTCACTTTGAGATTTGGACCACATGGGTTTATGGGTAGTTCTGGTTTCCAGTCACCAGCTAGAAGCTGGGATAGAAAGCTGTTATCTCAGATTAAATGGTGTCTTTCTCTGCATGTATGTGGGTCCATCTGATCAGAGATGGGAATTTTCCAACTTGAAGCACAGCCCTTTCCAGGACTGGTATGAGAAACAAGCAGATGTATATGATCAGTTCATTTCTATGACATTTTCATGAAAACATTTTTAATTGATTTATGATTTTTAAAAATTAATTAGAAGTCCTTTAATGGAGCAGAAACAGTCTCTAAAGACTATAATATATATGCATATATATGCACAGGTACATATATATACATATATATATCAATGTACCTCTGATCATGTAATTTATACATTTTAAAGCATATAGACATGTGCCTGTGCACACTGATTCATATTGTACTCAAATGTTCTGATTATACATGGCATAAATATAATAAACATATAGTGCCCATTATCCCTCAGACTTTATATATGTATGCCTTTTGCAGTAGGCTCCTAACAGATAAAGCTAAACAGGGATTCAAGGAAATGGATTTTTTTATTGATGAGGCGGGACTGCTAATTGGTACAAAGATACCATGTGGGCAAATCATTATCTTAGGTGGTTACCTGCTGAAGTAGTTTCTCCTTCCTGAGACAAATATCTGAAGTTATATTTGGAATCCAGCTGCAAGTGCCATGAGAGATAATGAAATTTGCTCTTCTGACCCCTAAGTGTTAGAGCTGGGTTGTGCCCAGGTCTGAGTCTTGGTATTGGGATGCAGGGATGAAAAGAGTGTGGCAAATGATACTGCTATGCCTTATGGAAACAGCTCTCCATGGCTTTCAAATCAGAGCATCCGAGCTCATGGCTACATCTCAGAGCAATGCAGACTTCTGTGGCCTGTGAGCTATCCCCATCTTTTCCTAGTAGAAGCCAATATGTTTCTCTCAAAAGAACAAATGAGGATGTGCCTAAGAATCAATGATGTCTTTCACATATCCATGCCTTTCTGTAATAATAACCAACTAATATTTATAAAGTAATAATAAATATAAATGAAATAATAGCTGTAACCTATGTAACTTGGCAGCACAATAATTGACTTTAAAAAGTAGATGTTTCCAGAGCCTTTGCATAATCTATATTCTCTGTCTGCAGGCTGGCTGACATACAAATATCCTGAGTTCTCGTGTACCATTTGCCTTACTCCTGTTTTAAATTTCTGCTTTTTTGTATTGTGTGTGCCTATGCTAATTTCCTTCTTTGTGTTTTCAGTTTTATAAAATTGCATCACACTTGTCTCTAGGGACTTGTGTGTTGTAAATGGTTCTGGCCCGGACCTGAGGTTTGGTCCCATTCTCAGCCCTCCTTAGCATCAAATAATCAAACACACACACACACACACACACACACACACACACACACACGCCTAAATTATTTTAAGCTGATTGACCTAAAGCTCAGGCATATAATTTGCTAACTCCCTCATTTTTTATTTAGTACTGTGTGGTTTTGGATTCATGCTTGCTTAGTTTGTCTGCTGGTCTCTGGAGCAGCCTATGCTTGGACACTTTATATCATTTGTCCCTCTAGTAAATGAAGGGAAACTTGAAGTTTCTTTCTGTTTGTTATTAATACATCCAAATGCAAAAAGTTAGGATAGGAATCTCACATTTGGTCCCCAGGCTGAACATTTGTTGCTTTTTATAATTTGTAGAGCCCATATGTGTAATAAAAAGGATACATGCTGTCTGTATATTGTATACTCCTAGAGATGCAAAGCTGCATTTCATCCATTTTCATTCCTATGCCTTTTACTATTTACTGAGTAGAATTGCAGGGAAGCATTGCATTTAAACAGTGGACTGTTCAACTTGCTTTGTAGCCCAACTTGTTAAACAAAGAACAATACTTGCTAACCATGGTTGGAAAAGTGCATTTTAAAAAAATTTCTATTACCTTTTAAATTGTGAATATTTTAACAAATATTCTTTCTGAACCAATTGGATGGTGTGATGAATTATATTAATAGATTTTTAAAATGGTGAATCATTATAATTACTTCTGTCATGTATTGTTTCATATGGTTAAGGATGGACATGAATATCATGTGTATAATGTTAATGTCTATTCTGGAGAATGAAGTACATTATTCACACGTCATTCATGTATGGTTTGGGGCTGGAGAGATGGCTCAGTGCTTAAGAGCACTGGCTGCTCCTTTGGAAGACCCAGGTTGAGTTCCCAGCACCCACATGGCTGTTCATGTGGCTAAGGTCATACAGACTAAGGTCTGTAATTCTAGTCCCAATGAATTTGAAGTTCTCTTCTGTTCATGCATGTTTGGCATATTAACATGCATGCAGGTAAACCCAGAATTTATTTTTTAAATCTTTTTTTAAAAGACGATCACTTCCTTTAGGGATTGTAACACTGTATTATTATGCTCATAATAATTACCAATGTTATGTCTTGATGAATTTATACTATGGTCATCATATACCAATTGTTCTTACTCAGTGTTTCTTTTGGTTAATATTTACATTAAACTTTCTGTTTACAGAAATGTATTCTTTGTGAACACAGTATCAATATTAATTTTACATTGATTTTACACATGTGTCTTTCTCTTGGGAAGTAATGCATCTACTAAATTTTTATTACGTAGATTAATTTTTAATTTCTACTACTTATCTATATTTTCTAGGTTTTTTTATTTATTATATTCCTATATTTTAAGACTTGCTTCTTTGTGTTCTGTTATCTGGTCAATTTTGGAGAAAATTGTATAGGTTGTTGAGAAGTATATTCTTTAGTTCTTAGGTGGAATGTATTCTAAATATCTGTTAGGTCCACTTGGTTTCTGATGCCAGTTAGTTCTGCTTAGTTTTTGTCTGGATGGCTTATCTATTGGAAAGAGTGGGTATTGGAGTCATCCACTATCAGTGTGAGAGGAGCAATGTGTGATTTACACTGTAGAAATGTTTCCATTATTAAGTTGGGTACCTTTGCATTTGGTTCATAAGTGTTTGGAATCGGTATCTTCTTAGTGGTTTCTGTTTGAATGTGTGTGCCCTCCCATAGTTCCTGTAATTTGTTCTGGTTTGAAATATGTTTTATCAGATATTGAAAGACCGTAAAATCCTTTCCATGATTTTCACCTTGCCCTTCCTTTTCCTCTATTCTCCCCACATGAGCATTGACTGAAGAAATGTTCTCGTTTCTATAGGTTGTTGTTTAGACTGGTACAATAGTATGACTCCCCTGATGTCTTTAAAGTGGTCACCTGGGAAGATGGCTGTGTACACTTCCATAGTCTACATTTGACATTTTAAACCCCTCTTCTCTTGGAAACAAGGGTCTATGCCATATGAACTTTGAGCACCACGCTGCTTACTTATATGTATTCTTGTCAGTAGTCTGCTTTTATATTATTACTGCTGAAAGGTTTTCAGTTCTACACTGATATTATTCAATAACTACAAATTAACGTCTCACACGCACCTTCTGACACGGTCTCACTTTGTGCCATTTGTCCTTGTGTAATCTATCACACTGACAGTGAAGGCACTTGATAAGGGTCTCTGAGGTCATGTTTATCTCAGCCAGCTAAATAGGATGATTCATATCAATGAATGCATAAATGCAAAATGGTACATTTAGCAATTTGGTTTTTTGTTGTGTGGTTTTCCCCTACTGGAACATTATTTCTTTTTTAAAAATAATATTTTTTATTTCTTATTATTTGAAAATGTGTAATGTATTCTGGCCATATCCATCCCTTGCATTACTTCCTCACAGCTCCTTTTAGTGCTCCAGCCCAGCTTCCTGTCTCTTTTGTTTTGTGATTAATGATCTCTCAGTCTGATTATTGTATGTATAGATATGCATTTTTATGTGAGGATATGCACTTGTGTGTGTGTGTGTGTGTGTGTGTGTGTGTGTGTGTGTGGCTATCCACTGAGTCATGGATAACCTACCAGCAGCCATATACTCCAAAGACAACAACCCTCACTCTCTCAGCAGCCATGAGCTACCAAAAGGTCCTCTGCTAAAGTAGGGCCTCGGGGCCCCTCCCTTATCCTTGTTGATGTCTTGACTAGTTTGATCCTGGGTGGGTTTTGTTCAAATAACCACCGCTGCCATGAGTTGATATGTACAGCAGCATGCCATGTCCAGCAGTCAGCATTTCCCAGCTCTTCTCCCCATCTATGTTCTTTCTGCACTGATTTCCAAAGTGTTCGCTGAGTCTGAGATGGGAATATTTGGCATAGATGACCGACCCAGAGCCCAGTTCTCTGTTACTTGTACTCAGCAATGTGGACTTGCATTGAGCCCCTCGTTCTGACTGCTGAGAACTGGCTTACAAGTATGAGCAGCTATGCCCAGTATCAGTGAGCAGAGTGAGCTGCTATGCCCAGTACCCAGGAGCATAGTGAATGCATGGTCTCTCATGCTCTGCCTTCTGCTATGGCTGGTGAGTGTTGTTCTATGGCTCTACCTGCCACATTGGATGGGAGGCACCTTCCTCTCCAGATCCTTATCTAACTTCCCTTTGAGTTTTGATGCCTGTAGTTCTACTTTAGGGAATTTAAATGTGGATTCCTTCTCATTTTTCTTCTCTTTTTAACTGGCATTGTTTTGTATCTTGTATCGGCTGGTACATCTACACAATGGAAAAATGATATTCTATAATTTGTAGGCAAATGGATGGATATGAAGAATATCCTCATAAGCGAGGTTTCACAATCCCAGAAAGATAAGCAGGGGATGTACTCACTCATTAGTGGACTTTAAACAAAAAGCAAAGCATGTCCAAGCTGCAAACCACAACCACTGAACAGCTTGGGATCTAAAGCACCTTGAACAGGCACTTTGGAGCCCACTCCCTCCAGAGGAACACTTGAGCCAGTCTTGATGTGGGGATGAGGAAAGTGGATTTGCCTGGAGTGGATGCTGAACTAAGCCACCTTGGGACCTTGGGACCTCCTGTCCTTGCCAGGGAAGAGATGAGATGGGGAGGAGAGAGTGACTGGGAGGGACGAGAAGGGGAAGGGAGTTTGAACAAAGGAATATATGGATAAAAAAATGAGATTTTATTCAAAAAATAAAAAAAGGATGAGCATTAAAAAAATAAAGAAAAGAAAACTTAAAAAAAAATGGTAGAGTGACTGACATGTGGACAGCAACCCAGGGTATTAGACTAATTATCCTTACATATTAGCCGCTGGACATTGACACAATGCCCCAACTAAACTAAGGAATAAAATAGAATATTTGATTCCACATACCCTTTTATTCATGTATTCCAGTAGATCATTGTTCCCAGCACCATTCCCCCTTTTAAGTTGCCCAGGATGCCCTTGAACTCACTCTGTATCCTTAGAAAATCTTGAATTTGAGATCCCTCCTGTCCTAGCCTCCCAAGAGGCTAAGATAACAGGCCTACATTCCCAAGCCTGACCTAAATTAGTACATTTGAAGCTCAGCTTGTTCTTTAGAAAATGGAATTAGTCTTCTATTACATGGGACTAAAGTATATTTTTTTAACAACTTTATTTCAAGGGTATGTCATCTTGCTGTTGTTTGATTTTGCTGTTGATTGTTGAGGATTTGACTGTGCTGTGCTGTGCAGGCTGACCCTGGATGAGACTCTTCTTGCCTCAGCCCCACACATGCTCGCAGTTTTCCTTTGTTCTAGTCATGTAGTACTATAGCAGGCGTTAATGTAGTATCCGTTAAAAAAAATAATCTGGCAGAAAAGGTTGTTTTGAGTATAAAATAAGTATAAAACAAGCTTAGATGCACCAAGTTGCATTTCAGGTTTACAGATGTCTATAGGGGAATATCAAGTTAATTTATTTTAGAATTCTCAGCCTGGCTGGTAAAGATGCATTTTAAACTTGAGAGCGCCTTAACTGATTTCGGAACCAGAGCCATGCCACTTGCAAACTATGTCGTGCGCTTGGAACCGTGGTGCTTAGGAATACTGAATCACTGGGGGTGGGACAAAGCAACACAGGTTAATGGGGTCTTTGCTCTGATTTGGCTGAACAGTGAAGTGAATGACGCGATGGCTTTATTATGTTGGTGCTCTCCTTTGTGAGACTCATGAGCAGAAATAAAAGAGCTGGAGGTCCTAAGGGGGCTGCCATCACATTTCGGTGTTATTCCTGGCATTGTAATAGACCCCTGTGTGGCTCACGAAGAGGTAGGAAAGTGAGACCTGTTAGCGGGAGCGTTGGTTGTAATCTATGTTTTTGATTATCGATGACAGGATCCTAAAATTACACCCAAATATCTCTCACCGGTTCTGAAATTGAGTTTCTGAAAAAGCACTGCAGAAGTAATGGGAGGTAAAGTGCAGAGTTCCAGAGAAATGAGCTGTGAATTGAGCCGGCAATGGAAATTGATCCTATCAGTCAGCTCCTGCCCTTATTCTGAGAGAAGGGGATGAGGGAGATGGAGGCAGGGTAGCTGATTAAATAGGATACTAAGAGCTGGAGGCTAGAACTGGGCCTGCTGGTCCCTCGGGTCAGAATTGTAACTGTCAGGCTTCTCTGCTGGAAACCTGGCTTGATCTGGCAGAAAAAGAACAGAATGAAAAATGCCCTGGGCCAGTGTGGGAGTCACTAACGTTTCCTGCCTAAGTTTCCTGCAGTGGCTACCTTGGTGCTCCGACGTGGACGCCATTCTGGTTCCTCATCTTGAGCCAATGATCTCATCATAGACTAGCTGGCCTCATGATTCACACCAGTGGGGCTTGTCATGATGCCCCTCTCAAGAAGTCAGGGGTGTTAGTGTGTCCTGAGGGTGTAAGTTAAAAGAGAAATTGCCTTGTTTTCAGCCCTTTCTTTGGGATTCGTGAGGAATGAGGAGATATCCTGTAACTACTGATCTTGTGTATATAGTTTATTGCCCTGTTATTAACTGGAGGAGATCTATACTGTTCCCATATATTGGCACTAATGGCATGCTGAGGGAATGTGGTGGTTGATGGTGGTATTTGTATTATACTCTCAGGAATGCAGTGTATGTTCCAATTAGCCTTGCCGAAGCCCCACATTTCTGGTTATGGAGTTGCTACTGTGTGAACTGTTTCTATGTCTTCAGAGTCTTGGGTGGTTATCAGTGTAACTCACCGGCATCTGTGTTCCCTTGGGATAGATTGTTCACAGTTAGCAAATATTTTTGCAGAAACTTTGAAACTGAAGGTTTTGTAAAATGATAACTTAAGATGCAAGCCTTTTAAAGTGTTGCTGGCTCAGATTAAATTTTGCAGACTGGAAGAAGAAGAGAGAAATAAAGTTGCTGGGGATAAATTGTTGAAGGTTTAGTCACTGGATTTGAACTAGCCACAAGATTAATAGAGAGAAGTCTGTCATGGTTTCGTGGCAGCACATGGGACACCACTTACATTTCAGGGTGTATCTATTTTTTAACATTTGTTGTTCATGCTTAGTTTGATTTTGTGTATGGTTTTGGAGATTGCCCTTGAATCCTCAGATGTGTCTTTTAATACTTGGCTTCACTCACCGATGGTGATGTGTTAGTATTTTTGTTTTGTTTAGTTTTTTGGTTTTGTTTTTTTGGTTGGTTTAACTACTTCAGATCTCTTAACTTTGCTTTTAGACCCTAGCAAGAGAAAATTACAGTACTCCACCACAGTAGACCATTCAGTCATTAACTTGTTGATACAAATTCTGTCTCTAGCTTTTAACAAGTAGGAGAAGTGGCCAGGAGTTAGAGTCAAAGTAACTTTTATCATGATGCCCTGTTGATATGGTCATAGCTACTTCTATTGGCATTGACCTTGCCACATTGGTATCAACATCTCTGTAAATACAGCAGAGCTACGTACCACTGACAAAAGCATACATAGTGTGTGCAAGCAAATGAAAGTGTCATGACTTTTCTGACTGATATGCTTTCCCATAAGCTGCAACTCAGCTGAATCCGTCTACGTGGCTAAGCTCCATGCATTAGCAACAGTATCCTATGGAGTAGTTGGGGACTCCCCTTCTGGGCACTGAGCTGACTGACAGCTTTGCTTGATTGCTCTGCAAATAGGTACCCTGGGAAAGGACCAACATTCCAAATGCAGTTTCTCTATAATGTGTTTCTGCTTTTGTTTCAGTGTGAAGTTAAAAAGTTGTAAGGGGAGAATTCTTTTTAAAAATATTTTCATTGGCTTCTTTTGAGAATCTCATGCATTGCTTTCTGCCTTTTGATCATCTTGACTTTTAACTCCTCCCTCAAACTCTGTCCAGACACATCCCTACCCCCCCCCCACATTCCTCCAATGGCATGTGCTCTTTATTGTTATTTTAATAACAATAACAATGTTTTTTTAGCTAAGTCCAACCTCTTCTGCTCATATACTTCTAAGTGTTGGTCCTCTCTGGAGTGTGGTGGACCTACCAGGGGATGAGGACATCCTTAGAAAGGGACAGTCTACTCTATGTAGATGCTTGTGTACAATAGTTTTGTATTTAAATAATTTGGAACTTGATGATGCTGGGCGGTGAGGACCAGCCTCTTCATCTAATAGTTGGTGCAACACACCTATCAACTGTTAATTATGACTCTCATGGCAATACTGGATTTAGATACCTGGTCACAGAGATGTCTGGTTTCTGCTGGTGTGCCAGTTTCCTTGGCAGATGAATGAAACCCTTGAAATCATTTTACTTTGCTGAAATTCTAAAGGGCACTAACAAAGAAAACAGAAGCATGTGTTCTGTGAAAATTTTACCAGCAGAAAGACAAAAGAACTTAACTTTATAATCCTGAGGCCCTGTTGAAACATGTATTTTCTTAAGTAAAATGTAACATATGCAGTGCATGATAATTTTCTATTGACATCAAGTTTGAACTACACTGCTTATTAACTGTAGGGGCAATTGGCCGTTTAGTGAAGTGATGAAACCCTTGGGAGAGTCCTTGTGGGAACATAATTAAGCAGGAAGACTGTAAGAGATGCCTGCTAATCTCTAAAAGATCTTGGGTTTCTTGAAAGTTTTCATAAACATCTGAGTAATGAAGCATTAAATAAAACGAAACATTTTCTTCACATTATAGATGTTACTAATCTCGAAGAAGCCTTGGTGTTATTTCTAAGTACCTTATTCGTGATATTTTCCTAATATCTGTAATTTTGAAAGTTGGTTTATAACTCTCAAAATTTAAATATTAAAATATAGTTCATTCATAAGGAATATTTCATATAAAGGCCGGTCGGTATTACTTTGGACCATTTTGGTGTTCTTGTTCTTGGTCCCTGCGTTGTGTAGAGTTAGCAGCATGGAGACAATGTTAGAAATACAGCATGGGGACAAAAGCATGGGGAAGTTAAAAGGTGATTTTAAGACACAAGGAAGACACATTTCTGACTCCCTCTGGTGAGAGTGGTTTTATCAAGCAGAGCTGAGCAGGAGGCCAAGCCCTGGACCTCTTCCTCCACAGGTTAGGAAGTAAAGGGGAAGACTTCTCCATAGTACCCACGGTCAAAATGAAACATACAGAATTGCTATTACATATCACATTTTTCTGTCATGTCTAGAAATAAATAATATCCAGAAGTATCGTTCCCTTATCCCATCAGAATCATAGTGGCACAGTCTTGCCTTAACTAAATCATCAAGAATAACTTGGCTGCAGAAGTTAGGTTGATGCACTAGGAGTGGAGGCATCCAGTTCACAGCATTGTTTTTAATGTCTGCTGATGCCTGACTATCATTTCTAAAGTTTCTCTTTTCTGTACCCAATTGTCATTCTCTTGCATATGGCAACCACACATAAGGAAGATAAAATTTGAAATTATTAATGAAACATGGCTGTAGCAAAGCAGAGCATACTAGCTTAGTCTTCTAACCCTGAAAGGTACCCCCTTACAACATGGCAGGGCCCAGAGTATGTTCAATAATGGTTTGTGTTAGTGCAATCATTTCCAAAGCAAGCTTACTCTTTCTCTGTATGTTTTAATTCATATTATTCAAAATACACATATTCTTTCCATGTGTTTTAAGTTTCTATGATGTATGAACTCCACCTTAATTCTTTTCTTGTATATTTTCTTCTTTTTCAAAATAGATCCCATGCGTGGCCCAAGAAAACTGGAAGTTGTAGAGGTCAAGTCTCGACAAATCACCATCCGCTGGGAGCCATTTGGATACAATGTAACTCGTTGCCATAGTTACAATCTCACGGTGCACTACTGTTACCAGGTGGGAGGACAGGAGCAGGTACGCGAAGAAGTAAGCTGGGATACGGATAATTCACACCCCCAGCATACAATCACCAACCTGTCCCCGTACACCAACGTCAGCGTGAAGCTCATCCTCATGAACCCTGAGGGGCGCAAGGAAAGTCAAGAACTCATAGTGCAGACAGACGAAGACCGTGAGTGCTTTTGAACACTATGTCTATGTGAAATATGTTCTTAGAAGACAACTTCAGTTTCTTTGACTTTTAGAGCTGTATGTGGTAATCAGGCAGAAGGAGAACTTCCCGGAGCTCAGTGTGTGTGTGCCCCTACTCTGAGGCACTGATTCGGAGGGAAGGGACAGAGATGATTTGGTTTCACACAGTGTTGACTGTTTTCATCTCACACATCCCTGTCACCTCGTCCACCCTCCCCTGTCTCTCACAGTTATCTCCCTCACATCTATCTAGATTTGATTTATTCTGTAACACACTGAGATTAACCATGGCAATCTGTGCGACCTTGTGTTTAGAGCTCTCCATTGGAGCCTGGTGGGTTCAGCTCTGGACACACAGCTAAAGACAATTGTAATGTGTACAGCCCTATGTTCTCTCTGCCTTCTTGGAGTGATTATTGAGAAAGCTGATCTTGTGTGGGCCTGATAGAGATAACCACAACTGTGAGTTAATCATCACAATGGTTATGTGAGCCTAGAGGATGTGTTATGTGACCCCGCAGCTTATTCTCCATCTCACACTTATGCCTTCCTGGATGTCCTCTGAGCTTTAGAGGAGATGGCACGGGTTTCTATTTAGAGCTAGGTCCACAGTCAATGCTTATTCTCTGAATCTTATTAGTCATGTGGCATTATTTTATACAGAAGTTCTATAGTATTCTAAGTAGTTCTCAATGTTTTTTATTATATTAAATGGAGAGGTGATTGAGGTATTATATTACACCAGTTCTACAAACTACTATTTAAACATCTTTATATGTATCTCATCTTTCCAGTCAATATCCAGCACAGACCCAGAGCAGGAGTCCCACCACCATGAGCCTGTGATTGCATGATTGTGGCTTGCCCAAAATATTGCCCTGACTTTTGGTTCTTACAGTCTTTCCACCCCTGTTCTGTAGTGTCCCTTGAATAAGAAAGGGTGCTATACATTTCATATTTATAAATATATATGTCATAACATTATAATATGTTATTGTTCATTTTGTGTAAACTATATGAACTATCTTTAAGAATAAATCACTGTTTTTCATCTGTAGCAATATGCATGCCCTGGAAAAGGCATAACATCCAAAAATACAAAATCAGTCCTTGCATGAAATGAGAGTACTACCAATAAACACGTGATTCCTGCTTTAACTACCACTGTTGTTGAGTCAACAGAAGATGGTATGTAGCCATCTCATCAAGACCAGATATAATAAGAACTTCCCAGTTAAGAAACTCCTTTGGACTTTCGAAGTGAGAATGAATTTGGGAATTCTTTGGAATCCTGTCAAAATGTCAGAATCTCTAATTTTGGATGTTTGTTTAAATTATCTTACTCATCTCAGGAATTAAGCATTGTGTATTTGCAAATAAAAACCTATTGTTTTGTAGCTCAGCAGCATTCAACTAATTAGAAAAGAACTATTATTGCAAATTACATTTTCTCAATGACCAAACAAACAAGAGCCTCCTACAAAGGGATGGGGAGAGACAACTCAAATGATTGTCCTCAACATCAGTTTGAGGAGAAAAACAACATTTCATTGACTCTAGTCTCTCCTACATCATTTTGTTCTGGAATCACATGTTTATTGAAATGTTTATTCTAAGAGGAAGTGCATGGACATTATCATTTGATCACTGTTAGCAGTATTACTGGACTGCATAGATGTTTATGGTTACAATAACTTCCCTGAAATTCTGAATCCTAGAATATCTAAGAGCAAATCTTCAACCTAATTTTATTTGACATTATATTTTCTCTATTCAGTCTTCTGGATTAAAATCAAACAAACAAACAACAACAACAAATAAAAAAACTATTTTTTCCTACTCTAATCCTTAAGGGTGTTTTGTTTGTTTGTTTTTGTTTTGATGAGTTCACTTAAAGCAATCTTTTTATTACATCATTTATTTAATTTTTGCATGTATCTATGTGACTGTATGTGACTATATGCCATGGTGTGCATGTGGAATTCAAATGAAAACAGGCAAGCATTGGTTCTATTGTTCCACTACATAAATCCCTAGAGGAGCTCATGCTGGCAGTTTGCTAGCATGTACCTTAATCCACTGAGCCAGCCCCACCCCAACAAGGGACTCTTTCTACAATATCTTCAGTTCCCATGTCTCTTCTAAGACGTTTTACAAGTTTGCTTTTTTAAAAGAATCAAGATGTCCTTTAAACCAACATAATTTGAATATATCCCATTCAGTTTTAGATTAATTTCTTCTATTTTCTTTCTTCATTCTTGAACTTACATTAATATTTAAATTGTAAACAATCATGCAATAAAACCCGTATAGCTGTGCTGATGGCAAGGAAAGAGTGATGTCACAGGAAACACTTTGGAGGCAAACAAGATAGGATTGGTAGCATTTTCCCATGATTGAAACAGGTGAGACCAGGTTAAGCTTTTGGTTGTGATGAGTAGTCTAAACCAGGGTCTGAAATCACATTTCCTGGGTACTCACAAGGGACCTTACTTTTAGAAACTGTATATTTTGTTTTAACATAATGTCCTATTGATTTCTTCAACCCAGAATGAATGATGACTTCTATATTATATATTATGCAGATGCTATACATTAGAAATTGACTTAGGAACCCAACATCATTTTATAAATGAGGCTAGTGAAATCCAAGTAGCATCAGCAGCTGTCTAAACTGCGTATTTTTAATTATTGGGGAGTCTTAAATAGGAGTCACCCCGCCCCATGTACATCTATAAAGAGCTTTGCTTTTAAACACTTGGCTCCATTTAGATTAAATACAAAAGCTCTCACTCTACCAATAAGCATGCCTTCAAATAAAAATGAGTTTAAAATTTGAAACCCTTCACTTTCTTTTGTAATTCCAGGCATCCGTCCAGTCTGAGTCAGACTTGGTGACAATTAAAAGGCTATTCATATCCTCACACAGTCTACAACATCTCTCCAGCCTCCTTTCAAAGTCTTTATTGAAATGTTCATCCATTCATGTGTTGATGAACATTTGGGCACTTCCGGTGAAAAATAATGCTGCTGTGAATATTTTCACAATCTTCTTAGTATGCCTGTTCTCAGTTATCATGTGTAATCAGTAGATATATTAGAGGATGGATGGATGGAATAAATGAAGTATAGATAGATAGATGATAGATTATAGGTAGATAGATGATAGATAATAGGTAGGCAGATGATAGATGATAGATAGATAGATAGATAGACAGACAGACAGACAGACAGATGAGATGAAAGATAGTAGAATAGCTGGGTCACACTGTGTATCTTTGTTTATTGACTAATTTGAAGAACTGCCATTTGATCGTCAAAGTTACTATATGATTTCACATTTGCCCAATACTGCATTTGGGTTAGAATGTGGCTTTGATTGGCAGTTTTCAGCCAGCTAATGATGCTGAGTATCTTTTCATGTGTAACTCTCAATCCTCCTGCCTCAGCCTCTTCAGTGCTTGTTTTACAGGTCTGTGTCCCCATTCTCAAATGCAGATGTTACCTGTAGACCATTAGGATCTGCAACCTTGTTGAATAGTTAAGATCTCTTTGGGAAGGTTGGTTTATGATCCACACATTCATCTCTCCACATCCTCTTTAGTCCCAGGTGCTGTTCCCACCGAATCTATCCAAGGAAGTACTTTTGAGGAGAAGATATTTCTTCAGTGGAGAGAGCCAACACAAACGTATGGTGTCATCACTTTATATGAGGTACCTTACATATTTGTTGGTAATTTACTTTTTAAATATAATGTCTTGTGATGATCTGAGCTCTCTGGCATTTTAAAAACATAATTTCATGTTTCTTTGGAGAGTTTCAATAGTCATAATAATTGTTATATAGAAACAAAGAATTAAGAATTAAGAATTGAGTTTTTCAACTATGCATAATTTCAAGATACATATTGAAAATAAGTTGGATCGTCGTGTATTGTGTGTTATATTTTAAGACATAGCATAACATTTTTAAAGGTCACTTTTTCTGGAAACAATAAATATTTTTGAAACATTCATTGATTAGGAAGTAACACTAAGTCACATTCTTTACTAGCTATGAGGTATTTTTTCCTTGATTGTAAAACAACACTGATTATCCAATTAGAAACTTCAATAAACAATTATGTCCACAGTAACCATGGAATAATCTTTTTGGGTTACTTCATATCAGCACATCTTCCTTAGACTTCATTGACACCATTTTATCTGCTGAGGTGAATCAAACAGTTGACTGATGTTAGCAAAAGAGAATTTGATAAATTGTTCAAGAAAAAATAATAGCAGTAATGGGGTGACAGTCATCTTCACATCACCATGAGCATCGTTTCATTGTGCCTGTTGTCATAGAAACAAGCAGGCACATTTTTTTGAACTAGCATTTGTTTGAATGCAAATTCAACAAAATTATAGGTTGTGAGATTTCTAAAAATTCTGGCCGATCTGCATATGGATCTGCCTGAATACCTTTCAGCAGCACTGACAGGAGCCTAAGCCTATGAACTGTTATGTCTACCACCAGCCCTCTTTCTGACCCAGCAGACTCACACTAATGCTTCCCACACCTTCCAAAAATTGGTATTGAAATGCAAAAATAATAATAACAATAGAAATAATAATAATAATTGAAATCAAAGTGGAGAAAGCTAGGGGAAAAGTGTTGCTTTTTAGTGTCTGTTTTATTGTAAAAACATAGTTATGGAAATACATGGCTCAGCTTCTATGGAGTTGTTTTATTGTCAAGTCAGGAAGGGTCAATTTTTTTTTCCTCTGTGATAAAAAATATTTCAAATTTTGGGCCCTCTAAACATGGTTGGACATTGATTTTGTAAATTCTAGTCTAAGAATATCAGGAATTTTTACTGGAAAAGCTACTCTTTGAAGTTCATTTTAAGACCCAGGAGTCTGTCTGCCTGTCCCCAAAGCCATAAACTGCTGCTAGACAAACAGAAACTAATAGCAAGATTCTTTCTCTCTAATCCCACCAGACATTTATCTTTGTGTGATAAGTAACTTCAGCATGAAAGCAACAAGGAATGATAATTCAGAAGAAGACCCCATTAATCTCTCTGACTTAGCAGCCAGGCTGTCCAGGCTGAACCCTCATCTAAATGTAGCTACAGTGCAGATGCTTGGATATGTCATAAATCAAGGTTTTAGCAATCAGCTATTTGCAAGTAGCACAGGCTGGCTTATTTTTCTGTAAATCCAAAGGGAAAATGTTGAATATTTGAATTCGATCTAGATGACTAAATATGTTTTCTAGGTACCAAACCTGTCTCTCATTCCTACCCAATTTCTTCATATTAGGAGAGTGGTTTCTGTTCCTCAGTGGGACTTGGATGACACCGCAGGAGGGGTTCTTCTTTTGCACAGTGCTCATGAGTCATGGCTCACTTGTCTTATGTGAGTGCACCGTCTCCTGCTGAAACAGATGACCCATGCATTGCCAACCTGTGTCTCCTCACTGAGGATTAGAGTCTTGGGAAACAGATGCCATGCTGAGAAAGCTAAGCAGCTGCCCTGAAGAATCAGGGACTGGCAGGACAGCGATTGTGTCATGGAGTGACCTTTGAGTGTAGATGACCAGGATTGGTGAATGCTTTAGTAGCGAATGTGTTACTGGAGAGTTGCTAACAGATAATTTAGGGATGAAAATAAAATAGATTATCTGCCTTAGGTTAAATTATGTGTGTTGGACTTGATTATTTTGTAGTTTTCCTTTTACATATGTTTAAAGTACACTAAAGCATTGATGTTTGAAAAGTGCTGGACTTTCCAGCAGTTGCTGCTCTGTCTCCCGTTCTTCTGATTCATCCTCACTTCTGCCTCATCCTTTAACGAATTTGTCTCTCCTTTCTCTTTGCCTTGCCATCCTTTTGATCTAGCCCTTCTCAGAACCGTGTCTCACTTTAACCATTTCCTTTTGTCCGTTATCTTCTGAAAATCCAGGTCTGGTCATTATGTCTACCCTCAATAGCTATCCTGTCACAGAATGAGCATAATACTGTTTTCCTGCAGAACCTGTTAAGGGTTCAAAGTAGAATATGCATTTCAGTTTTTCTTTTAGAGTTAGCTACTGTTAGAACTGCATGCAAGCCCAAATGTTAAAAGGCAGAAACTGCAGTGCAGCTTTACTTATCAGTTTAGATGGATCCAATTTAATGTTAGCAAAAGCCATGTTCTGTTACACATAACCCTGTGAGGTCACCAGCTTACATATACAAAAGCAAAATGCATGACACTTTCTTGATTGATATGCAAAGTTAATCTCCATGAGAACTCCCTAACAAAAAATTAGAGGAATATTTGTTATTATCTCTTTCCAAACATGGACAAAAAGCTTTGGAAAATATGTAGGAAAAAAGATCAGCGAGTTTTGTTTGCATACAGCTTTAAACTACATGTGATGAAAGACGTGAGAAAAGTCTCAGCATCAACAGAGCACTTGGAGTGGTTGTTTTCAACACTCAGGCAGCAAATAGGCTGGGGCTGTGGTATATACAGACTTAACACAGATTAGTAAGCATGACACAAAGAGACCCTCAGGGAAGGCGAACACTGAGTAAGAGGATGAAACTTAGCACTGTGACAGACCTAGAAGCACGTGATAGCATGCATACTAGATTTAAATAATAGACTAGAGAAATTTAAATAGGAAATAAACTTGCTTAATTTTGTGTCATCTCAATTAAGCATTAAAGTTATCTGATTTTGTGTGATTTCTCTAATGTGTAATTTGACCAATGGCATGAAGAAATATGTACATATGTAGACTGATGGTAGGAAATATACATTCTTTCTTATGTTGGCAATTTGAGATTACCTAGAACAGTTTAAACGTTGGACATTGAACTTAGTTTTAAAGGTCTATCAGTGAATAAAGCTCCCAAATTCATAGCATATAGGCACCACATCTCACTAATTTTATCTCTCAGTTATCCTATAATTAATTCTAGACCAATAACTAAGAAAGTTACATATCTACAAGTTTGTATTCAATATGTGTAAGATCTGGGAAGAAGACAAAAATCATAAACGAAGCCCATAATCTCTCCTAGAAACAACTGTCCCATCACCAACTGTGGAAAAATTAAATCAATGACAGACCTAGCCAGATCCTCTCAGTTTCATGTGTGACTTGCATAGAAAGTTTAGTTTGACTCAGTAACGGCAGCAAGGTCCCCAGTTGCCTGCTGATGGGCCGTTTGTATGTTAAGGGTTGAAATATCTCAAGATCCTAAGTGCACTGAGTCATCATTGTCTGAGCTCGGTAGCTTGAAGAAGAACTGGGAATTGAGGGGCCATGTTAGGAAGTTTGGCTTCAGTATTCAGGACCTCAACAAGTTGTAGCTGTAATAATGGTTTCACATTAAATATAAGCACAACAGTCTTCAAAGTAAAGCAACCTTCCCCCTTTTTCTCTTAAGTGGTAACTACTAGGTGCTGTAGAGATGGTTCAGTGGTTAGGAGCACTGTTCCTTCTTCCGGAGGGCTGGAGTTCAATTCCTAGCACCCACATGTTGGCTCACAATCATCTGGAACTCCCAGAACTGACCCTGTAGGCACTGCATGCATGCAGTACATGGACATATAATCAAGCACTCATCAATGCATAGAAATAAAAATAAACTCTTTGAAAATCCCAGGGAACTACTACTACCTCTGGATCTCATCCCAATCATTATTTATTATGAATATTTCTTCTCACATTATTTTTCTCCTGCATTTAATAAGCTATGGTCCTCAGTGTTTTGTTTTGTTTTTTTTTTTCTTTCTCCTCCGAGAGCCTTCTGAATTTTTCACACCACTCTACTTTATGCTCATGTGCCTCTGATCTCCTCCAGTACTCCTCCAGCCCGCCCCTCCTGGAGTACACGTCTGCCATTCTTTTGGTATTTCCTCTAAGTACTGTGGTTGCTTGTGAAGTACCTTGGCCCTTCTCACCCCTGAAATCAAATTTAATTAGCCATTCCTTTGTGTTCACAGAGTAAATTGCTCAGACCCCAATTAAAGACCTATATTTTATGCTGGCTGCAATTACCATCAGCTCATGCTCCCTAGAAGATTTCGGCCCCCTAAAAGCCTATTCCATTTGGCTCTCTATGAAACTGGCTCTGTAGAATTGGAGACTTTAAGGGGAAGATAATTTTAGAAGATTCCAGGCACTTAACTGTAATCAGAAATTGTCCAGTGTAAGCAGATGCTCATCCCATCTCACCGGTTTAACACCTGTGTCCCTACCACTTTATTCAGGTGTCACTTTGCTTTTGTCCAGGGGCACCCTTAAAATTACTGGGACCCACCAGAAGGCAACTGGTATTCTTCAGCGCAGCTTCATTAAAACATTTTCTGCCCTCAGCCGGCAATGTAGTACTGGTGTAAAAGCTTGTCCAAACTTTTCTTCTGGGAACCTTTCCTCTGCTCTTTCTACTGCCTCGTGCCTAATGAGCACTTAATAAGTACTGGTTGAATGACCAGCTGAAAATACAAAATGCTGGAAGGAAGTATTGCATTATGCTCTGAGCCTGGCAGGATACTGTGGTACACTGAATGTTGAGGCTCAAACCAACAACTGCTTACTGTTTGCAATCTTTGTGGCATGAGGCAGTTATGGAGTCAGCCACCTTTTAGTTCTGGGGAGCATTGTGATTTCTTACATTCAGACTCATATAGCTTTATGGGAACTATGAAGTTGCTGACACTGAATATATATATTTGTCTTTAGGGTTAGATAGAATTTGTAATTTCAAGGAAGGCATGAATTAGTATTTACTTGTATGCTGTAAAGAAGGAGGAGCAAAGTGTATAATCTTTACCAGATTATTAAAGGGTTTAAGCTAAAACATAGTTACAAATATCCTACCTGACTCAGCTTGGGGCCACCTGGCAGTGGGCGTTCAGCCCCTCTCTCGGTGAATTTTACTTAGCATGTACTAGTGGGACCAGGACCCCACTTTGCCAGACTGTGAAAGCTCACATGCTCTCAGGTCTGTGCCCTCCACTAGTCTCTTTTGGAAAATATATCAAGTACCAATGTCACCAAGTGGTGACAGATCACAGTGGGATCTGGAAGAGTAAGACATCGTTCAGTCCTCCAAAAGCATTGGGATAGGAAGAAATGTTCTTCTGCCTCTGATATATTTAAATCATGGTTTAAAACCAAACAGTAGATTCACAGCATCTGTGATTCATCACCACGTAACTGTTATGGATGGGCCACAGCAGGAGGCTTTGGCTGCTCTGTGCTTGGGAAGCCAGACTTAGGAAGCTTAGCAGATATTCAGATTCAAGATTCTGGCCTGAGGCATGAATGAACACAATTTTTACCTAATGTCACCTGAATTCTCTTCAGAATCTTTCTCCCTGAACCATCTTTATCTTTATTCCCGAATTTCTATCCCCAACCTGAATCTCTCTCAGACCCTACTTCTGTCATGTGTATGTGTCCACATGGCCAGTCATCCTGAAGTGCATCCTCATCCATTCCATTCACTTTCCATAAGGATGATGATCTGCTGAGGTTAACCAGGGTTCAAATGAGGTGACCTCTCGGCTCCTCCATGCTAACTGCCATCTGATTTGTTCCTGTTATGGTTCTGTTCTTCTCTTGCTGCCTCCCATTCCAACTTTAGTCTGAGAAGTTGACTGTATCACCACAGTTTTAAGCACTGGATTCTCCCACCATTCCCAGTGGTTTCTCTTTATTAGCCCCTACAATGAACTTAAAATTCCACCTGCCAGTCAAGGTGATGTTTTTACTAAACAAATCCTATGTCTATTTCCACACTCCAAATAATCAGTTTCTTTGTTGGGTTTATCCAAGTCTTTCATCTCAACGTACAGAATTAAGCACAAAGGAGCCTGTGCCAACCCCTCTAGCCATCAGAGACCTCAACAGGCCTTCTGTCTGTTTATTCCTGGGTGCCAGGGCACTCCTGCTGCACGACTTAATTCAGGTTCTACTCCCAAATTCATGTGCTGGTCCTTTATAGTGTCCAGTTCCTCTCCATTTTGTTAGCATGTCCTCCCTTGGGAATTTTGAAAGACTTTGTGAATCTTTTCCCCTAACAAAGCTTCTTCTATTAGCATTGTATTTGTTTCTTCCATAGTTAGTGATTTTAATTGATATATTTTTATTGTTGAGATCCTCAGTTCCTCCACACCCAGTTCAGATTTTTCACTTTCTAAAGTGAGTGCCTGGTACATCTGCTAGCCATAGCATCATCATTCAGTCAGTATATAAACACAACCAGCAGGTGTGAATGTATAGAGAACCCAACACAGAGGCAACTCATCCTATTCTAGGCAGGTAAGCAAGAGCATTGTTCAAAGGTCTTGTAAGTGTTCATGGGACCATGAGACATGTAGCCTCACAGAGCAAAGGACAACATTATATTTAATGCCATGTCTTCAGAAATCCAGCTAGATGAGCAGATGACCACAGGTCTGAGGGAAGAAGCAAAGGGTCTGGGCTTTTCACATTTGCTGTGCTGATGTCTAGATGGTAGAATGAACAGGAAGATGAATATGTCCTTTGTATACTGTACTCATCCCTATAATTACACTCATCATAACTGAGATTGCAGTTATATACCATCCTACTTACCCCGAATGGCAGGTACAGCATGTGAGTTACCATACACACCCCCAGAACACAATTCTGGGCACATTTGGAAGCACTCTACTAATGTTTCAAGTGTGTGTATGAATGAAGACATGAATGTTAGGGAACAGCTACACCTGCCACGGTCCACTCTGGAAGGCAGGGTTCAGGATGGGGAGGGAGCTAAGCTAGGATGCTGGCACAGAGCAGACTTCCTCCCTGGCTGCTGAGAACGGATCTGGTGTCTTCTCCACTTCCTTAGCCTCTGAAGAGCCATCAGTGAGAGGGTTAACAGCCAGCAGCCTGGCTCTGGTGATGCCGCCTACTGCAATGATTAATATACATGGCAAACATTCCCTTACCAAAGCTCAGGTGATTCAATCTAAATATTCTCTCAAAGAGGCCTTCTTAATTATAATGACATGGTGTAAATATAAGAAAAAAAAGAATGTCAATTATTGCTCTGTATAATAACAGTGTTAGTGTTCTTATACATAAATTACAAGTAGGTTTACCTATTTAGAAGCATGAAAAGTGCTCGGTTTTGCAATTTAAAACTTTTGAATATGCTACATTTAAAAATTATGTCATTATAACCAGTAGAAGTTAGTAATCACCACTAAAGTGTGTGCTCTTGAGCAGCTGATGAACTATCACACTGAAATCCTTTTTAAAAAACACTTGAAAAGGCAAAATTTAAAGGCACCTATGTTCCGTTTATTTTCAAACATTGTAGCCTCATCCAAAGTGAGAATGTCTATTCCACAGAAAGGATCATGAAAATACCTGGAGTCACGCTCACTGGGGGACAGCTGGTAGTCATTCATAGCAACTTAAGTCTCAGTTTTATTTGATTAAAATTAAATGAAATTTTCAATTCCTGGTGTCAGTAGCCACATTTCATATTCTCAACAGTCCCATATAGCATGTGGTATCGTGTTGATTAATAGGGAATAGAGAATTTCTACCATGACAGACAGTTCTGTTGGACAATATTGTTCTGAAAAATGTCAGTGACTCTGACCCATAATAGCTGTCCATTTGTAGCACCAAAAATTACTGGCATGCATCTCCAATTTAATTTTGGAGCAGACATTATCAGCCACATGGATGGAAATGCTTCAATGTAGCCTTGTTTGGGGAATACAAGTATCCTATTCATGGCCAAATCAGATAATGACCAAAGATTAGAGACGAGGCTTCTATTCTTGCCAGTCCCTATCAGTCTGAGCTAGTTACCAGTTGGGTTTTTTTTTTTTTTTTTTTCTGAATCAGCTCTTAGGATACATTGAAATCAAACAATTTCACTGTATCAGATTATGCTGAACTTGTCTTTCACATTCTCACCTACTGGCTTTAAGCCCCTTTCTCTAGACAGGTAACCACCTGAAAGTGTGGGCTGAGTTCCTACATGTCTTCAGTGAACTTGAGGTTGGAAGCATTTAGGGAAGAGCTTATTCTGACAGGTTGGATGGCCCATCAGAAGGCCTGTTGAATAATGATGAGATTGACATCTGTCTTCTCTGGATTCTTCATTATGTTCTTATTCCTTTGCAGATAACCTACAAAGCAGTCAGTTCCTTTGACCCAGAAATAGATTTATCCAACCAAAGTGGAAGAGTTTCAAAACTAGGAAATGAAACCCATTTTCTGTTCTTTGGCCTGTATCCTGGAACCACATACTCCTTCACCATCAGAGCCAGCACAGCGAAGGGGTTTGGACCTCCAGCAACAAACCAGTTCACCACCAAAATATCAGGTATTGTACATTGATGAGATGATAACTTTCATAAGAATTAGCAGTCTGTATGTAGTCAGATTATGTTGATAATATAAATATTTGTTTTGCCTATAAGTTTAATAAAAGTTAATTAGCCAAAGATAAATAAAAAGTATAGGCGGGGCTACATATGTGATTATTTAAAACTAAGCAAAGCTGAAAATAAAACCTAAACCTTTAATGCAGGCCCAAAAAGTTCAAGCCAAAACCTAACACAACACTGTGCCTTTTCATTGCTCTTGTCAAGAATGCAAAAATAAAAGATAATGATAAATTTTATTGTCGCAAGTCTGTGTGCCTAAAACAGACTCAGAGGCTAAAATAAAATGCTGTGTGTATTTACCATCTGAGAGCATTGCTGTCCTGTATTAGTGCACAGTCAGTGTTTTAGCAGTTTGCCTTGAAGGACTTGATTATGAAACAGAAGACTCTAGTGAGTCCTCTAGTCCCCTTGGCAATCCTGAGTCACCAGAGCAGCAGTGTTGGAGAAACTCTGACCTAAACCATGAACTCAGCAGAAAAGCAGCACTTGGCTTCTGCTGTCCTTAGGATCTACATTGTTAGTTCTTTTCCATCCTGCATAGAGAGGATGTAAACAGCATCAAACACTCAGGGGCTCCAACTTTCTACAGACCCAATTACATCACCCAACAATTTGAAGACTATTTCTGGCATGTTCATCTGTGTAGAAAACACCTGCCTTCCTCAGACAGGAGTAAATGAAGTTGCCATCTGGCATAGGATGTGTAATCTCAATAAACGTAATTCCATGAACATTCTTTCTTCCTCCCTTGGCTACGAGTGGTGAAATATTTGGGTTTTGGCTCAAAGTTTTTGTAGTGTGCTTTACTAGTCATTCCTCTGTCGCTCTGACAAAATGCGGGAGACGGAACAAGAGAAAGCAACTTGGGAGGGGAGAGCTTTATTTTAGCTCACAGCTTGGAGGTCTCAGACCATAGCCAGTTGGCCTTGCTGCTCTAGGTCTGGGAAGATGTGGTACACCTTGTTGGGAAGTGTGTGGTAGAATATAGCTGTGCACCTCTTGGTGAGTGGGAAGCAAAGAAGATAAAAAGAAGTTGCTAAGCCGAATTGTAGCCTTCCTCTGGGACTTATCCATCTAAGAAGGTTTCTGCTGCCTCCTAGTAGTCAATTCAGATTTGAACCCATCACTCAATTGATCCTTTGATAAGATTTGCCAGCTTTACTCAGGACTCAGTAGTACTTATACTAAGAATCAAGCTTTCCATGTATCAGCCTCCTGGTGACATTTTTGTATGCAAGCCATAACAGCTACCAAGAAGGAGAGGGACACAGACAAGTGAACCAGCTCCAAGGCCTAGTTTAGTAATATTCAGCATGGTTTCTGTATTTATTATCCTTCATTCTTGGTTTTGTAAAAGATTCTACTTGAAACAGAAGGAAATAAGTGTCCACAATTAGAGTATTTTAAATGTTTTAGTAGACTTGAAGGGAAAGAATTTTTTTAAGAAATCATAACTAAGGGATATTTTATGTCATGAGGGTTTTTTTTGTGAACAAACTTGACTCAAAGTTGAATATGTGTGATCGACTATAGGGACCATTCAAAGATGAAAAATAAGTTTCCCCTGTGAGGTTAAAAAATGGCATAGATGGGCAAGAATATCCATAGAACTGTTATTGGGATTGGATATGAAAGTCTGCATACTGGGATGGTTTTTAATATATTTTCTCTGATCTTAAGTGAACATGTACCTATTAATATGATATTACCTATTGTCTCAATTTCTTGTGGTGACTCAGAGGAAATAGATGCCAATATGCATTATTTCTGAGTTCATTTTATTATTTTTCCTCAGTCAAGATATTTCTGTGAGTATTTTCATAAGGGAAAAGTTCCATTAGAAATATAATTAAGATTTTTCCATATATTATTTTCTAAAAATTCAATGAATATGAGTCTGGCCATCTCGAGTTCATATAATTCTATCCCAAAGCAAAGAAACTTGACATTTCAGTTGCCCTATACAAGCTCATCAAAAGTAATGATTTGACTTTTATGGTATTAAAACTACATTGCTGTGTTGAGTTTCCAGCTACTTGGGAGAGCTAGGCAGGATTGCTTAAGCCCAGGATTTCATGGGAGGCTTCAGCAAACAGAGAAAGACCCTAGCTCAAGCAAGAGGAGATGAGAAGGGGGTTAGGAGATAGTTCCTGAGCCCTGCTCTCTGTTTTCATGGACAGGAAGTAGAGAGAGAGAGAGAGAGAGAGAGAGAGAGAGAGAGAGAGAGAGAGAGAGAGAGAGAGAGAGGGAGAGTGAGCTATACTTGTATCTAACACACAATTGCGTGTTAATAAGTAGAGTTAATTCTTATTGGAAATAGAGTTGATTTTGAATGCTTAGAAAAAAGTAGATGTGACTGATAGATAACTCACAATTTTTACATGAAAGCTTTTTCCCGTGTAAGACAGTTGAGAAGTCAGCTCATAGATGGTGATCTCTAGCTGTCACATCAGGCCTATCACCTCTGCTATGCTGAGGGAAGTAGGGGTGGAGGTGGGGGTTATTGAAGTGCACAACATGTAGACTGAGACATTTCAAAAAAAAAACAAAAGAATGCCAGAAATGACTGAAGAGAGTCAGTCCACTGTTGACAGTTGATAGCTGTGGATGGAAGAATCATGCTTTTGATTTTATTTTTTTTTAACCTATGGCCATTAGTAGATTTCTTGTGCTCTCATGGATGGGCCCACACCCATACATGTATGGGCAGACCTAACTGTACTTAGTAGGCTGTTGTTAAGGAGGAAGAAAGGGAAGCAGGAAGGGAGGGAGGGAGGAGGGAACATGAAGTTGGGAAGGATTTGTGGAGAGTTAGAGAGGGAAATGCGGACGTAGATATGACCATGTTTCATTGTATAAAAGTATGAGGTTCTCAAGAATAAAAGAATTCAAGTGTATAGCCATCTGGAGATCTTTGAACTAACAGGATTTGTTGCCCCTATTTTAAGAGATGCTTAAACTGAAGCTTCAGAGGGGATTAATGTATCTCATTCTCCTTTTCCATTTTTTCTTTTTCTTTTTTTTTAAATTTATTTTTATAGAATAAAGTCTTTTTTATCCATGTATGCCCTTGTTTCAACTCCCTTCCCCCTCCAACCCCTCCTGGTCAGTCTTCAGCCTCCCTCCTCCCCATCCCCTCATCCCCTCCCCAGAAAGGGCAAGAGCTCCCAAGGTGGATCAGCTCAGCATCCACTCCAGGCAAGTCCAATTTCCTCATCCTAATATCCAGACTGGGTTAGGTGTTCTTCTGGAAGGAATGGGCTCCAAGATGCCAGTCCATGCACAGAAACACAGTCTGATCCCTCCCCTTGAGGCTGTACATATTGCCCATGTCAGTGGGCTTAGTCCCTTTTCCAGATGGTTCCCAGGTGCCTGTTCTTGTTTCAGTGAGCTCCTCAGAGCTCCAGCCAGCCCTCACTGTGAGAATTTTCCTCATAGTCCCTATGCACTTGCTTATATAGTCTCCTTCTCCACTATCAGCTGGACCAGGGATTCAGCTCAGCCCTGGTTGAACACCTAGCCAGGGACATCCTGTGAGTTCTTGGAGGTTTCCCTAGCACCCTGTCTTTTTCCAACCCCATATTGGCTTCCTCTACTAAGATCTTCCATTTCTTTTTTTTCTCTCCCTCCTTATTGATCCTCTAACTCAATCATCTCCTTCTCTCGTGATTTATTTCCACCTCTTCTTGGTTTGCGGCCGCTTATGCTCCCAATTAGCTAAGATCTTCTCTATTTTCTCTTCCTAGGGAACTCCCTGGATGTCTCTCTTAAGTTCCTTCAGATCCAAAGCTGTTCAGTGGTTGTGGTTTGCATCTTGGGTGTTCTTTGCTTTTTGTCCTTTTCCATTTTTTTTTAACCCAAAGTCTTAGGGTTGGCTTCAAAGTCTTAGGGTTGGCCTCAACCCAGTCTGGCCTCAGATTCACTATGTAGCTGAGGATGGCCACGTTTCTCTTGCCCCTGCCTCCCAAGTGCTATGATTACAGGCCTGTGTCACTGTGCCCAGTTTTTGTAATGCTGGCGATTTAACTTGACACTTTGTGTATGATAGGCAAGCCTTCTACCTACTGAATTGCACTCCAAGATTGAGTTACCTATACCCTATACTGAAGAAGATGAAACATGAGAGAAAATTAAGCCCAAGATGTTTGTTCTTCCTTCATTTCTCATCTGTTACCTACTGCCCTGTTTTTCCCAACAAGTCTCTCTGGCTCCCAGCATTCTCTTTAAACCCTTAGATGGGTCCTTAGTACATGACCATGACACTCAGTTTTATGATGCTGGTGACTACTTCAAAGTTTCTATATGCCTTTAAGGTGTATTGTATGTTTCCATCACAATATACATATTTCAAGATGGTTTGTTGTCAGGAACAAAAAGCACACTATGAGTGGGTAGTAAGAACAGAAATGGAAACACTGAGCATCACTAACAGACACCTCATCAGCCTGCTTTGACCCTTTTCATCCTCAGCTTGGGACCAGAGAGGTTGTTTGAGTTGAACAAATAAATATCCCTGTTATTTGTGTGTTTGAAATGTATGCATTAAACATTGGGTGTGGTCAACTGACGATAGTTGTCATTTGATGTGTCCTTTGTAAACCTAACCCTAACCCTTTGTAAAAGAGGTAAAAAGTCACTAAGAAGATAAACAAGAAATAATAAGTTTCCCATCTAATCCTTTTTCCTAGCACCCTCCATGCCAGCCTATGACTTTGAGACACCTCTGAATCAGACTGACAATACAGTGACAGTGATGTTGAAGCCAGCTCAAAGCAGAGGGGCACCTGTCAGGTAAGAGGCGGCGGCAGGGGCATGCTGGCTCTGAGAGAAGGAAGGTCCAGTCCTGTTCCCTGGTTTCTCCAGTATTTCCCTATTAGCTCTCTTTAAAGTAAATGACTGAGGAAGGTAAAAGGGGCCTCCATGGAAGCATATATAAATACCTGGTACTCCAATAAAAGAGGGTTGTTCTTTGGATGATGGGGAAGAGCTCCACTCTCCTAGCCAGGTCGTGTGACTCTCAAGTGATAACTTCATACTGCAGTTTAGGTGCCCAGGGGCAGAAGACATATCTTGCTGAGCTTTAATTGTGCTGGATTTTTTTTAAAAAAAAAATTTAATTTACCAATTTCTCAAGTGTATACTTAATGTATGATTTTCTAAAAGAAAAAAATTAGGAAAATTATGAATATTTAAAGTTAAGATTATTGCCAATATCTAGGCCCAATTACTCATTCCACTATGATTTATATAAATAAGAAACTACAAAGTAGGACCGTCACCATAAATGAATAAAACAGATAGGTATTCTTCTTAGGAAGGATACAAAATAATTCCAGGAGTGGACTTATCCTAAGATCATTAGTCTCTATAGGCGTTATCTATTCTTGTAGTAGTGGGATTTGGATATTTTACCTTTGCCCATCTGAAAAGAATACCATTCCATTAATTTCTTATTCTTGATAGCATGCCACCATGGAAGCATCTCCATTCATAGTACAGGCTGTGTGCTTTTTGTCTCTGGGATCCTTTTAGAAAAGTTGATCTGATGATCCTTTTAAAACTTGGCTATATGTGATCACATTTCTACTACCATGTTAAAGAGCAAATAGTTGGGCTTTGTTCTGCTTGTCAACATGCACACAGGTCTAGGTTCATGTAGAGAAAAGTCACAAGAGAATAGTATCCAGTGATAGGGTAGAACTATAGAAGTTTATATTCAAAACAGCTTGGGAACACTGTAAACAATGGTACTCTGTGCTGTTGAGTTACATGTCCTGTCTCTCTTTGAGGCTTTTATGCTCATTCAAAGGAACGGTTAGCTAAAACAATGAATACACAGTCTCCTCAATGAGTCTCAAGGAGTCACCCTTGGTGGCAACAGCATAAACATTGAAGGGTGACTTTGTGTCTCCCTGAGCTGATTTTTGCACACTGTAGAGGTCTGATAACTTGATGGGCCCAAAGCACACATTTCTCGGGTGCTGTATAGGACACATGTATTCTTATAGCCATGGGTCAAGGATTTTTTATTTCAAAAACCTGAAATTTTCCATCTCCCATCCTCTCACTGAGATTCCTACCCATATCGCCACATGGATCTTTGCCAATCTATGTTTGAAGTAGTTTCTCTTTGAATCTTTCTATCTTTTCCTTTTCCATTTTCTGTTATTTTCCTCACTAAGTTCTTTTTTTTTTTTTTGTTATTTACTGTTATATGTTTGTTCTGCTTTTGGAGACCTTAATGTTTAGTTCTAGATGAACTTATGATTTCTATGCTTATGTCTATTACATACACACACACACAAGTGAATACTTATCAGAGTCCAACACTGCTGATGCCATAGACCTTATGTCAACTTCATGAAACCCTCTATCGCTCTTACATATGAGAACATTTGAGTGTCCACAGCAGTCACAAAATCGAGTTCTGAAGTGCTCTGACCACTGAGGAAGCTCAAATCTTCTCTCAAAGTCAACAGGAAGGACACTGTCTCCAAATGTCTTGGCACATATTTGAAAGAAGAAATGATCACAGCCTCACCTGTCAAGGTTTTATTCATCATTTCTTCATAACAGTAAAGATTGCCTTCAAGAAACTCACTGTATGGGGGGCTGGAGAAATGGCTCAGCGGTTAAGAGCACCGCCTGCTCTTCCAGAGGACCCGGGTTCGATTCCCAGCACCCACATGGCAGCTAACAACTGTCTGTAGTTCCAGTTCCAGGCAAAACACCAAGGCAAATAAATAAATAAAGTTTTAAAAAAAAAAAAAAAAAAAAAAAAGAAACTCACTGTATACAACAACATAGTGGACTGATTATTCATTGAAAAACTAGAAGACACATCTATTTGCAAAGACTTCTTTGGGAGAAAATTTCTACAGTCCCCTCAAAATGAATAGGGTTTGTTAAGCTCCCAATTTCCCTTAATGTTTGGAGAGATAAGAACTCTGAGTGAGAAATCATATGGACCTACAATATAACACCATTGTGTAGATTAAAAAACCAAACACATCTGGACATTTGCAAAATGCACGTTAAATCATCAAACTGCCATACAAAAATCACCTCCCATATGATCAACAAAAGCTAAAATGAAGAGAGAAAAGGGGGTAGGGTGAACATCTGTTCGCCTTCCTGAGTTTTGAACAACATTGTGTTCAATAATACTATCATCGTGTGGTTTCCAAAATGCATTCATTCCATTGATTTTATTTTTCTTTGATCCATATCAGTCAGAGTTGGGATTCATTTCTCCTCCTTTGTTTGTGTACTTCACTGGGTAAGTTCAGGGTGTATTGATTCTACTATCAACTGTCAGCTTGTTTAAGACAGATTCCTGAAATTGCACATAGCTCTCCATGTAAATGATTGTTGTCTTTTTATTGACCGACACATCAGCTCTGTCACATAAAATTATTTAAATCCAGAGATGGCTAAGAAGAACAAAAATCCCATCATTCCAGCCAGTAAACTATCACCAGGGATAGAATTTAAATGTCTATATATGGATTCAGTTTTTTCCTTAACAGGACAGGGAAAGCTTAATTTCCTTTTACTTGGTGAGAGATGTCTCATTTCTGCCTTCTCTCCATCATTCATTCTGTATAGACGCAATCCCATAGAGAAAAACCCTTGGAATTTGACAGAAAAGAAGCAACTAAATAAAGAATTAGTTGTATTTAAACTGTGACAGGTTTTTTTGTGCTAACAAGAATGTTTTATGGTGTGTGTGTGTGTGTGTGTGTGTGTGTGTGTGTGTGTGTGTGTATACATGTGCATGCATGTGTTCATGTTAAGGGAAAGCAGTCAGTGAAGGAATTGTATCTACTTTCAGAAAATGCGTCACACTTCCTGAAACTGGTTTGATGTTGGTACCGTATGAAGAATGTTTCTCTGACTTGTTCTGCATGCTCCCAGCTAGTCAACAGACATTGGTGTCTAGTAAGGAGAGTTAACACAGGCATGTCTGTGAAGCTGGGTCACCGCAGAGAAGAGAATCCAGGGCATAGCAAATGAAAGATGATAGATAGGCAGGCACCTAGCTAGAAGATGCTTCCTGTGTTAGAAATGATGTTGCCAACATACAAGTGATGATAGTTAAAAACATGGGGATTGTGAAGGATCAACAGGGTATTTAAAAAACTGTTTTATACAAGGAATAGCCGTTTTTTGTCTCCCTGCCTATGACCTGAAAGAATCTCTCATTGCATCAATACTATCTTTCTGGTGCATCTAAGTGAGTCAACAACATTGGTTCTTCTGCGGGCTAAGTGAGCTAGTGGGTTTTAAAATACTTAAACCATAGTCTGTTCATACTAACTGCTACACAGTGTCTGGGCCTCCTGTGCTTCTGTAGACAGTACTAGCGGGCCATTTAGACTGCCCCTAGTCCTCTAGTCTTTTCTTCTATCTCATTTTATTCAAACCTGAAATCATGACAAATAGAATTTTACATAATAAATTGAACATCTGACAATTACATCCATCAGTAAGGTTACAAATACAAGCTTTATGGTTCTCATACCTGTGATGCACCTTAATATTCGATGGCATGTGGCTCTTCGTGCATGGACAAGTGATTGGGACTTGGTTTCATAAGAAACAAATTCTCCTGACTGCATCTGTACAAGACAGCTCTTAAGAAAAGCAGTCACCTCTCCTGTTTCTCCTGTAGCCAGTACCTAGCTATGGCTAGCATCTGCTCTATCTCATAAACTCAGCTATAGAGCAAAGGAAACTGCTTCTCACCTCTACAGGACAGTAAACTCCAGATGAGGAGTGCCTGGGGAGAGCCCTCACTGACTTGGGAGCAGCTGTGTTCTTCCTCTTTACCACAATGATTCCCTTCCCAGCTTCTTAAAGGTGGGGATTTGTAAATCCTGTTCCACTGGGATACCTTTTTCTAATTATGTTGAAATTCATTCCCCACATTCTAGAGTTTTGCCTTTCCATCCATCGGTCTTGAGTTAAACTCTAAGTATAAGGAGCTAGTTAAAGAGCATTTCGAAAATGTGTTTTACTTCTTACAACTGACTCACGTAGATGTACATCTCTGATTGTGCTTTCTCATTGAGTCACTTGGGTCTACAAGCATCCTCACCTATGACCACATTCTTCTAAGCACTCATTCCAATCCTGAGATACTTAGCACGCTGGTGTCTGCTGGGAGATAGATCACTGTGTCTTGGAGAAAAGTAGGCACTTATGTCACAGTCATGAACTTTGCCACTGGAGGTCACACTGGATCATAGTTTAAAGCCCATAGAAAGGCTCTGTCTCTGGTTAAGATGATTCATGAAGGAAATCCACCTTCCAGTCTGCTCCTTAGGGTATATATACTCACAAAGATCAAAAAACCATTCTCCCATCAAACCTCACTTTTCAGATGCCGGAATTATCTTATTTGATCATCATTCACTATAGCCGAGTCTCCTCAATGTGTGATCAGAAATGGAAAAGCCCCTCACTGCCTATCATTTCCCTGTGTGCATTTTTAGGGAGTTTACTTACATTAAAGATGAAACTCTGGATTTCTCTGTGCTGCCAAGTATCAAAGGTCATTTTTATTTATGATGTTTTTTTAGATGACTGTGTCAGTCACCTTTGCAAATATCATTTGGGGAACAGGTTGCTCTTCAAAACTCCTTTGTAAGAAGCTTTAAAAATGGCAAGAAAGATAATAATGATAGCAACAATATTTAATAATATTAATAATAACAATTATTAATAGCAATAATAATTAACAATAATAATGCAGATGTGTTGTGACATTTATACAATGAAATTTAAATTACATTTGCCTCCAACTCCTATTTAATCATGCCTTTTTACATAAAAATATGCCACAACTATTTTAAAATTCCTTTTCTTCTACATAATTTTCCACATAGGGGTTTGTGTATTAGATCCAAGCTCCTGTCTCTTTGCCCAGGCCTCCGTCATACCACAAATTACCAAGACACATACTGTTCTAAGTTGGCCTTTACAGTTTGAATGAATATTGAACTGTATGCTAAATTATGAGGAATTATAGTTCCTAGGATTTATTATGCAGGCAGGAGTGATTCCCAGTTTGTCTGAAGTGCTTGAGAGGGAAGAAGATGGAGGCCAGTCTAAAGCTCAGGCATGGTGGCAGACCTTTTCCCTACCCTTTCCAAAGACCTTTCTGCTCTTCAACTCAGGGATCTTAAGTGTCTTTTGTCTGGATTTCTTGCTCCTTAAGAACTAAGTAAGGAAACAGTTGGCACTTTGAATGCTACCCCAGGTGTGTATGTAGCCAGAAGTTTCTGTTCTGCCAACAACTCCCAAACAACTCACTTTCCAAATAATTGACTCAGAAGCTTAGTATTATAGAAAATTCTGGGCCAGTAGCTCAAGCATATTACTAACTAGCTTTTACACTTAAATTAACCCATAATTTTTATCAATTTTTAGCCACATGGGTTGGTACCTTTTCTTGTAAGCCATTCTCATCCTACTTCCTCTGGGTCTGCCTGCCAACTCCCTCTCTGCCTTTCTTCTTCCCAGAATTTGTAGTCTGGTTGCCCCACCTATATTTTCAGCTTGGCTATTAGCCAATCAGCATTTCATTAAACCAATCCAAGTGACAAATCTTTACAGCGTACAAGAGCATTACTCTACAGCAAATGTAGGTCTCTTCGAATAAATCTAGAGTATGGCCCAGCCACCAGTTTCGATCTGCTGAACTGACAAGGGTTTCTTATGAATAACTAGTATGAATGGTGAATACATTTGCTATCCAAAGCCTTTAGATTCTGTGTTTGCTTATGGTTTGGCTGGCTGCTGCCTGCCTGTCTGCCTGCCTTGGTTGGTAGTTTGTTGAAGCAGGGTCTCACTGTGTAAATCCTCCTGCCTCAAGTCTCTTGAGTAGCTAAGATTATAGTTATGTATCATCATGTTCATTTATGTTCTGGTAATTTTATTTTTATCAGTATTTTGGAGGCATAGACAATGTATCAATAGCCCTCTGAGTGTCGCCAACACACACAATGACTAGATACTAGGTTCTGTCACAAGTTTTAATGTGCTAGAAGCTACAAGATATTTGATGTAAATATTGACACCCTATGGTATCAAATGACTTTGTATTCTGTGCAAAGCCTTTTCAGATTTTTGTGTAGTAGTTCTTCCTAACTCCTTTAGCCTGCCCTTCCCAAGGACAGACAGACCATGCCTTCTTTGTAGTATTTCCAGTGCCTGTATAAAACCAAAAGCATGGTGTATAATATGGAAAGAAATGGTGGCATGAACGAGTTTCTGTTTCATTTATTGACATCACAGTTTGTCCAGTTTTGTGCTAGGAATAATGAAATCTTACCGGCTTGAAAGATACTCCATAGGCAATTGTGATTTAGTGGCACAGCTGGAATCTGTTTCCTATGTCTAGTGGCTTCAGTGTGTTTTCAGGGACTCCCCTTTGGGTACACCCTTCCCTTGGTGGCCACATCTAGATTTCAGCTGATCTGACCTCGAACAGTAAAGCTTTTCAGGGCTGAAAATAATCTAGATTGAGTATAAAATAAACATATAAGAATGAAGGTGTTAGGGAGTATTCTTCTTTAAAACATTTAGGACCAGGAAGACTTCAGATTTCAAATTTGAGCAAATTTAGAGTTATGTGTTTAGACTACTGGTTCAGCAGCCCTGAAATCCAAGATGCTGCGAAAATTCAAAACTTTATTAATACTTTCAGATGAAGGACCCTCTCAACTTCTCTTAGTGTATCTTCCTTAGAATTGGTGTCTGCCCCTGTATGTGTCACTGGAGGTGTTTAGTTATGTTCACTATGGCAACTGACATTGAATTTTTATTTTTATAATCATGTCTTGTTGTGGAGTCATAATGACTGAATTAAGATAAGCTTAGCTAAAGTAGGAAATGTGAAGGAAAATGTCTTTGTTGTTCAAAGCACCAGTAGTTACTCCAAAAGATGCTCCATCTAGGGCTCATTTACTGAGAATGTGGCCCCTGTTGTGAAGATTAATGACAGGTGGCCTTTAAAGAGCTTTACAGTCTGAATCTAATGTGCTGGTAACTTTTTACTATTACCTTATCTGAAAACTTTTATAACTACAGGATTTCTTTACCCTGCCCTTTGTTCCCAATATGTGTCTGTAATTGAGTTCATAGTTTTCATCCAACCTTTTAGCTGTAATTAATATTTTATTATAGCAGATCTTATCTACAAGCCCACAGAGCAGCAAGGCACTGGACTGCAAGCATGTGGGAGTGGGCATACTCACAGAGCATTAGTGACTTACTAATGCCAGGGGACTTCTTGTGGTGAGTTATGGCTGAGAGATCGTAAAATATGCATGTGGTGGCCTGCAAATCTCCCACAGCAAACCTGGGGCCAGCCATAAGATCCCAACAGGACAAAGAGAAATTAGCATTGCTAAAAGAGATTATATAACCCTTAGGGACTATACCTACTGTCTGTATAAAACTACCTACCAGGTATCTCTGTCATTCGATGGTCAAACTGATGTTAGATCAGTTGTTTCCAGTGCTCATTCTGCTTGAAGGACCAAGGAACCCTAGTCAGGAAGACAGGTTCAATTCTGATCTCAGTTCCTCAGTTCAAACTGGTGAAATGCTTGTAAAGCCCTTCACTACGTCTTACCAGATTGCTGAGAGTATTTTTGTTCATTATAAAATTTAGGAGAAAGTTATATCTGAACAAATAAATGGCATGAATGTAGTTTCTTGAAGTTGCATGGCAACAAACCTGAATGATGCATTATTTACTTATTATGCAGAATGTGCTTGTTTTATGGATAATCAAAGTTTAGAGTTCGGAAAGCTATTGACACAATTGACAATCATTCCTTTTTAAAAACTTGTGTGTGTGTGTGTGTGTGTGTGTGTGTGTTATGTACATAAATGCCCACTGAATTCAAAAAAGGGTGTTGGGTCCCCTGAAGCTGGCATTAGACATGGTTGTAAGCCAGCCCCACGGGTGCTAGAAACTGACCTCAGGTCCTCTGCAAGAACATCAAGAGCTCTTACCCATTGTGCCCTCTCCTCAGACCCTCTTCTTGTTTGTACATATAGAATATGTGCATTGTGTCCCAAACTGCAAATGAAGGCAAATTCACTATTAGACAGCCCAAGATCCATATCAGGAAGCCTCGGAATTATTCAAAAGTGCCTTTTTAAGGGATTGGCCAAGACCGTAATGAAAGGATCATGAGTCAGTTGGGCCACCCCCTAATGTTTCACGCTATAAGAAGTAGAATCAGTGAATAATAAAAACAGACTTCACAGCCAAGTGTTTAATTGTGTAATGAACTGGGTCAAAATTTGAAGTCAAATTCAGGGCTATGGCAAGCTTCCTCTGAAAGGTCTCCGAGTTGGGGGACAGCTGAAAACACTGCATTGCATTTGAACTCTCAAGCTTAAGGAACCACATGAAAGACGTTCTGATGTTCTTCTCTGGGTTATATTTCACATGATATTCTATATAAATGCAGATTTCTTCTCCTTGTGAAGGCCTTAGAGCTTGTTACAGAAAAGGCTGGCATAAATTAAATTTTAAATTAAGTCTCTTTCCATTGGTAAATTCTGATGTAATGATGTCACACGTTGGCAGATTGATTTTCACTGTGGGTTATACTTTAATATTGCAAATACTGTTGGAGGCTTTTTCGATACTTTGAATTCCAGAATGCATAGGGCTAGGAATGGTGTGACTTTAATAAACAAAAGGAAACTGAGTAATACATTAAAAGGATAATGGAATTTTAATTCAGCTCGCTGAGCCTAGGAACTTCTGAGCAGTTTTCTAGCCTTGAGAATTTGCTGTCTTTAATCTTTTTTAGAAAACCCATTTGAACAGTGAGATTTTCAAAGCTAGATTCAAGATTATGATCAGCGATAGAAAGAAATTTATGAAATTATGAAATTTGTAAGTAACTTGACGTTATTCATAGAAATAGAAAGTATACCAGCGTGGTCCAGGTAACATTGACCTGGGGACTAATGACATGTTAATTGAATCAGGGACTGCAGTATGTGGCAGTTTGTCAGCCCAGAGACCTTGGCTGTTTGTCATTAGTACGCAGACTTTGATAAAGGAGAAGGGAACAGAGCTGTTTGACCTATGAGTGTTTAAATTATTAAAGAGAAAATAGATGTGAGGCCTGGCTGCTTGGAAATTTAATGTGTCTTGTGGACCAAGGATGAAAAGGCATTTGGGGTTTGAAATTGCTCCAGTCAACTTAATTCTGTCTTTAATATTTTTAGAGATGAGTAGATGGTAGCCATTTAAATGTGATGTGGCTGGAGTAGAGAGAATTTTGATGTAAGCTGGCTAAAAGGGAGGCCCGTTAAATGGTTGTTTAATTGTCAAATGTTCATCTAACCTCCATTAAATTGTTGCCTGAAAATAAATTATCTCTCATTCATGTTCATATAGGTATCTACTAGACAAAAAAAAAAAAAAAAGAAAGAAAAGAAAAGAAAAAAAAACCACCTTAGTTTCATTAAGGAATACTTCATTAGAGGCTAATGAATTAGATTGTTTGAGATAAAGGGGGCAGTGCCTAGCACACAAGAGTCATTTACACAGCACCTATTGGATTCATAAATGAGTGACAGTGCCAGCATGCATCGCGTACACAGATGCAATAGGAGAAGGCACTGGTGGGAGGGGAGATAGCTAAGAGGTAACACAGTCCCTTGGCCCCTTTAACTCAGTTATCCAAGAAAGCTTAGCATTTAGACAGCCCCATCTTTGTACACAACTTTTTCTCTTAGTAATATCTTATTCTTTTCACTTTCAAGTAATCAAGAAATAAATAAAAGTATGATTAATAGCAAAGCTAAGTAAATCAGAGGATGTCTTCAAATATCAATGATCTATCAGTCACACATTGTGTACTATGCTCGTCAACAAAACTTAGGATTCACTTCTGGGTTATATTATACCTTCAAATATCAGTGATCCAACTGCTACGCATAACCTAGAAATTACTTCTAGGTTATATTATACCTTCAAAAATATGTACTTCTAAGACCAAAAAATGCCAAAATTTTCTCCCAGGATTTCCCGAGACTTAAAGGCAATGATTCAGGGGAACCAATGACTTCGATTCTTCACTGAAAAATATTTCTGTGAATCTGGAGCTGCGTCAGAGCAGATAAAACAACAGACCTGTCATCAGCCCATGAGGAGGTGACTTCTGAGTCCCGCATGTGACGGAAAGGAGATTCCAGGTGTGAGACCTGACCCAGGCTAAGAAAGGGGATAGAGGCAAACAGGCTGTATTGGTCAAAGTCAGGATCAGGATTTAAAGACGTGCAAAGTCAAAAGCATTCTGCTTGCTTTTCACAAGTAGGCTTTTCAGAATGGTGAGGGATCCCTGAGATGGCTCAGTGTGTTAAGGCACTTACCATGCAAACACAGAAACCTGAATTTGATGCCGAGAGTCCATCAGCAAAGAGAGTCCATCAGTGAAAGTGGAAGCAAAGAATCATCTTTACCTTCATAGAGAATTTGAGGCCATCCTGAGATACACAAGATCCTGTCTCAGTAAAAGAGGCTGTGCTGTGGATAACTCAGAGGCAAAACATGCTACATACTTACTGTTGCACATAATGGCCTGTGATGCCAAATGATCAGCCCTCATAAGTGTCCCTAGGCTCCTCACACATGCACTGTGGTACAAATGTGCAAAAGATAAATAATTTTTTAATGTGCTTTAGTGTTTTTCTTGTATGTATGTCTGTGTGAGAGTGTCCACTGCCCAGGAACTGAGGTTACAGACAGTTGTGAGCTGCCATGTGGGTGCTGGGAAATGAACCTGGTCCTCTGGAAAAGGAGCCAGTGCTCTTAACCACTGAGTCATCTCTCCAGCCCCCAAAAGATAAATAATTTTTATAAGAGGTTTCAGGTGATAGAGATAGTAAGGCCTGGTTATTGAAGTCAGGGTAGAGTCCAGGAGAGCACATCCCTGGAAGATATTTGTGGTATGATCCAGATAGAGGAGAGGACTGAGGAAATAGATAGATAGATAGATAGATAGATAGATAGATAGATAGATAGATAAAGCAAGCAATTGACAGATCCCTTGATGTGATAAAAGAGGAAGGATTTACATACAGTACTCAGGGTACATTATCTTTGAATGTAGAAGCCATCTGTGTAATGCTTATGTCTGTAGAAATGGGGAAAGTATGTGTTGTGTGTGCATCTGGTTGTCATGACTCCCTCCAGTAGGATGAGTGAGCAATGAGAGCAAGCATCCTTTGGCCCATAGCTGATTAAGAGAGCTAGCTGAAGAGTCACCTTGCTACCTTTTGGGTAGACTGCATGTGGCCCCTGAACCTAGTATATACTAATAAGACAGAAAAGCTTGGGCTGCAGGTCCTCGATCAGAGGTCAGTTGAGCTGATTTCAGCAACCTTTTCTTCAACTGGGTCCTTAGGGTTCTGTTTCATCTTCTATATGATGCTTCTAGAAGTTTCTTTTATATGGAGACCTTGGCTGCCATGGCTGGAAAAGCTGATTCTGGAGGAAGACAGTGTTAGAATCTGTTCTGTTGAGTGGAGAGACACTTTGTGTGGCAAGTAATTATTATGGTTTGTCCACTTTGTGAAAGTATTTGTTATATGTTGACAAAATTTTTAAATGTATACAATAAACATTAGAAATCCACCTACTCTTCTGTTTTCACAGAAAATCATAAGAGTCCCTCAAACTAATTTAGAAGCGCAGATACTAGCAGTGGTAGTGCTGAAGTGTAGCCCAATTTACTTTCTCAGTTCTCAGTAAAATAATGAGGAAAAAGAGAAACTGTCTTAATGCTGTTTGTTCAAGAGAACACAGGGTTAAATTTCCTCCCCATTTTCATCTGCTACAGAGCAGGTGGTAGTTAGTATTTCACTTTGACTCTTAGTATTGTATTGTTTGATAGACATGACCCACTTATCTGCAGTAGATAAATATGTCCCAAATCCTTCAATAGTCTCCTTAAGCTGACTAGTACCAGACTCTGAATGGATTATGGTTTCCCTGTGTACAAAGTTATAATAAAATTTGATTAGGAAGGAAATAGAATAATGATAACACTGTAATAAAAATGCCAATAGATTTGTTCTATCCATCTTTTCTGTACTGGCTGGGTTTATGTGTTAGTTGGGCACAAGCTAGAGCCATCAGAGAGGAAGGAGCCTCAGTTGGGGAAATACCTCCTTGAGATTCAGCTTTGAGGCACTTTCTCATTTAGTGACCAATGAGGGAGGGCATAGCCCATTGTGGGTGGTACCATCCCTGAGCTGGTGGTCCTGGGTTCTATAAGAAAGCAGGCTGAGCTAGGTATGGAAACAAGCCAATAAGTAGCACTCTTCCATGACCTCTGCATCTACTCATATTTTGGAAACCAGCCCTGTTGGAGTTCAAGACTTTCTTCAATACAAACAGCAATATTGAAGTGCAAACCTAATAAACCCTTTCCTCCCCCAACATGCTTTTTGGTCATGATGTTTTATCACAGCAACAGAAACCCTAAGACATCTTTCTCTTTTGAGAATCAAGATGAATAATGTGTGGAGATTAGAGTTTGGTAAAGGAAGCTAAATCACTGAAAGCAAACTTTAGCTAACAGATCTGCCTGCTCTATCTGATATGGATTAGGCCACTGGAAAAATTGGAAGCTGTAAACAATTGTGTTGTGCTGCACTGTTGTGTCTGCACAGAGCGACCTGGGAAGCCTCTTCTCAGAGTCTGTCAGCACCCCCACACTTCTGAAGGCCTAGCCATGTGGCTTTTTGAGATGTCTCACACAGTGTGCACCATGACGTTGCCTCTTGGCTGGAATACCCATGTATGTCCTGTCAGCCCCAGATTCAAGTTCCTTGACTCTATTCCCCGTTGATTGGCTACCCAAGGAAAACTGGTGATGACTACACTACGCATACTGTATTTCTTCTCACACATTCTCTTGGCTCCATGTGTCATTAGCAGGGCAACCCTCTCAACAAGAGAAGTGTCAATATGTCAAAATTCACATATGTTTTTAAATCCATGTGTGCAAATCGTGTTGTGATTTGTAAGTCAAGGAAAAAGAAAGAAATGCAGGTTGGCCTTCCCGCCTTCCACTCTGCATCCTGGCTTTAACATAAGGCTTGGTAACTATTTCCTTTAATATTGCCTCTATCATTCAGGCAATCTACCAGATTTGGTAGAGCCTTGTACCTAACAAGACCCAATGGGAAGTCTTTTATGAAAGGAAGTGTTGACTCCCTCCTCTTCTCCTTTTATCTGTTTTACATCATGGCTAAGAATCTACTTCATCATCACACTCTCACATTAGGTATCACCCGTCTCCAAGGCATCACTCCGATGCTCTAAAATAATTGATTTTTAGTTAGACAGAATTGCAGACTGATGGAAGCATGTGTTTTATGACTGTAATAGAATGTAGTAAGTGGCTGTATTCCCAGAGGTAGACAGATTGGTTGGCTGCAGATTCAGAGGCCATCATATAAGACCAGCAGAGGCTACCTATAACCCAAAGTTTCTGGCCCATCTGTCTCAAGGTCCAGACCTGTAGTCCTGTAGCCACTTAGCCCTAAATAATCACACAAAGGCTTATATTAATTACATGCTGTCTGGCCTACGGCTTAGGCTCATTACTTGCTAGCTCTTTCAACTTACCTCATCTCATTAATTGTCATTAATGGCTGGATTGAGTCTTTGTCTGACTCAGCCCACCTTCCCTTTTATCTACGCTTGCATTTTTGCCTGCTTCTAAGATGACTTGCCAAAGTCCAAAACAGTTTCTTTATTAACAAATGGTATTCACAGCATACAGAAAGACATCTCACATCAGCTGCCCCCAGGGAAGGGAGGTGACAAGCAACTTCCAATGCTTCCCTCAATATTCATGTTGATCTGTGCACCTTATTACTCTGAGGAATCACCCTGCCTTTCCAATATCACACACACACACACACACACACACACACACACACACACACACACACACACACAAATGTACTCTTTGTCTAGAAGGTTTTCTGTTTATCTGGTCATGATCTATTTGTTTTATAAAAGCTTCTCTCTCTCTCTCTCTCTCTCTCTCTCTCTCTCTCTCTCATTTTTCTCAAGAGGAAATACTTTTTCCCTCTATAAAACTGCTTCATATGCTCATTATTCTAGGAACTACAGATTTCTTAATTTTTCAAAAATCTATCATTTCAAGGTCTTCCATTCTCCTAAAGTTACTTTAAAATTTGGGAACTTTTCGAGGAGTACCCTGGTAAAAAGGGATCAGAAACTCTCACATCTGATCTTTATGTGTAATTCAGACAATATTGTTTCATGATTTCTCAGAGAAATCCCTTTAATTGCATAGCCTCAGCTTTGGAAATTCTGATCCCTTGTTGTCTTCAGATGGAAAGGAAGATGTTCACCTTGATCACTTCATCTTGTGTTTTGTGATTTGTTAAAACTTTACATGTATTTTATAGAGATATAACCCAGGGGAATAATATGTTACTTTTGTCTTTATAAACCTAAAGTTAATGGAATTTTATTTATTGGCTAAGCAGAATTAATTATGTGCAAACTGATCTTTAGTTACATGTGAGAAAATGATCATGGAAACTATCCAATGAATTTTTAAAGTTTTTAGTTATGTTATTCTCAAAAGTGTGTAATGGGGGAGGGTAGGAGAGTCTGTAATGTCCTTGCTGCATATGTAGAGAGACTTGAGTCCAGTCCTGAGTCACCTTGTAAAATGCTCAAAGTGGTGACACTCGCTTGTAATAGCAGTGCTGGAGACATAGGACCAATCATCCAGCCCTGGGTCCCCATGGGAGGTCCTGTCTCAAAACATCAGGTAGAAAACTCATGAGGAATGACAACCAAGGTTGGTATCCAGCCTCCGGAAGCATGCACACACATGCACAGGTGCCTGCACATATGCATGTCCCACACATTAGTCCATTCACTGGGTTATTTTACATGAGGAATGGTTGAGAAAGAACATTGAGCAAGGGCCACTATGTCCAAGCATTAGATCCTCTGTGTTCTTTGTTCCAGCCGTGTCCAAATTCCTGGCAATTGAAGACAAGAGTTGATGGGTTTGTTGGCCGTGAAATATCATGGATGTTTCTCTTTGCTTTTTCTAGTGTCTATCAAATAGTTGTTGAGGAAGAACGTCCTCGGAGAACCAAGAAGACAACAGAGATCTTAAAGTGTTACCCAGTGCCCATTCACTTCCAGAACGCGTCAGTACTGAACTCACAGTACTACTTTGCTGCGGAGTTTCCTGCAGACAGCCTCCAAGCTGCACAGCCCTTCACCATTGGTGACAATAAGACATACAATGGCTACTGGAACACCCCCCTTCTGCCCCATAAAAGCTACAGAATTTATTACCAAGCTGCTAGTCGAGCCAATGGGGTAAGTGTGGTAAAAGGGCTGTGTATTAGGGTAAGTGTGGTAAGAGGGCTGTGTATTAGGGTAAGTGTGGTAAGAGGGCTGTGTATTAGGGTAAGTGTGGTAAGAGGGCTGTGTATTAGGCTCTAGGTGTTATACATGTTAAAGTGAGTTAAATGAAATGGTAGTGAAAACAAAATCCAGCCTCTTTTTTTGTGTGTGCTTCAGTTAGAAACATTTTTAAATCATTTTATCAAGAGAAACTTAGGGAAAGAAATGAGTATGTGTGGCTTTTATTTGTGGCAAAGGAAAGCATATTGTCAACATGATACTTACTATTTTCCAATGTTCTTATTACAGAGAGTTGGCTATTCATTCTCCTTAGCTGACTATTTTGCGTGAAGATAGTGTAGCTACAACGCATACAATCAGCTCATTTAAAAGTTTGTGAGATCCACAGCATGTCTCTGAGGCATAGTCTGCCTCGTTGCCTCAGCTCTAAGACTTCATATATCCTGTTGCTGACTACATTTGACATCTTGTTTTTCTCTGAGAGAAAGGAGTTTTAGAAAGATGAGATGGAAGTGAAGGAAAAAGCAAAAAAAAAAAAAAAAAAAAAAAACTATTATTGAGTCAGTCCTTAAATTTCCTGGTTTTCCTGTTCAGACCGACCTAGGGCACAGAGAAGACTGCAGACCCCAAGAGGAAGGAAGCCTTCTGGCTTCTTCCCTGCACACGCTGCTTCACAGCTTAGCCCCAGGCGTCATGTCCACTGACCTTTGCCAGTATGAGGCAGGGAATGCAGGTTCTTCCTTAGTGATGATGCACAGGGACAGGGTATGAGACTCAAGGGCCATTAGGTAGAGAGATGGAAAGTATCACTTCTCTCTTTGTAGCCCAGAAATGCCACCCCAATCCCTGTAGCAGACAGTGTATCTGAGCATGCCTCACTGAGAACAAGCCACATTTGACACAGTGAAATCTTTCCTTATTAGAGTTAACTGACTAGAAATATGTCTTCCTTGATTTAAATACAATCTGGTTAATAGTATCTCCCTCTTCTTTTGATGCAGGAAACCAAAATTGACTGTGTTCGTGTGGCCACTAAAGGTAGGTTGAAACTGTGAGATGGTCAACTTGTCTGTGTATCTGAAGTTGATCTTATTATACTGTGTTTGAAAACATCTGAAAATATATTAAGAACGTCACTGAAATAAGTGTATGTATGTGTGTCAAGCATGCACATACACACATGTATGTAGGCATCAGGATCTTATGGTAGTTACTACTGCTTAATGTAGATACCTTTTAAAATAAGAAGCTACACTTCTTAAGCCTGAGAAGTTTTAAATGGTTATCTTTATAAAAGTTATTTTAAGTGATATCAGTATACAAGTTGTAAACTTAAGCGTATGGTAACTGATAGATATATGTGCAGTGAATCTTCATATGTAGAGCAGTAAAATATCACACACACACACACACATGCACGCACGCACACTGTCTTAGATTAAACATCATTATGATGCCCAAACTATATCCAAACACCTGGGCTCAAGTGACCCTCCCAAGTTGCTGGGGGTGTAGATGCTCCTGCCATAGCATCCATGTTTTAGTGACATAGTTGTCATGATTTTGTAAGGCCTGGGATGTTTTCACTGATGAACCCAGGAGACAGGAGATGTTACAATGGGTTTTCTCTCTTTTGGGTCTGATCCAAGTACAGGCAGTGATCTTGGCCAGGGATTCTCACCACCACACATTCCTCACAGTGAGCCTCCTGAAAAAGGCACAGACAGGTGTCCTGGCATTTGTGCAGAAGTAGGGCATCTGCCTCATGTTCAGCCAAGAATGCTGGGAAGATACTCTGAGACATACAAATGCTACACTCAGTTGAAGCCATATACATTAACACTTATTATTAAGCACACTTCTTCAGACCATCAGAGGAACCAGGAAGGCAATAAAGAGATTTTGATGATTGCATTAGACATGAAGAGAAGAAGGTACCATTGGGTCCATAACTTGAGATTTAACCAAGTCACAGTGGATGAGTTCTTTGACTAAAAGTACCATGATACTATCATTGTCTAGCCGGAAGAGACAGTTCAAATATGTTGAGATGTTTCTGAATATTTTTCACCTGCTCATATATTCTTATTTTATAAACATGCATGGCCTTTCCAATCTAGAGTTCACAAATGCTTCCTGGTTGCATGTTATGTGACAAGCTTTAGGTGAAATTCTAGCTCCTTGGTATTCTGTTTGGTCACAGGGAGTCTGTGGTTTCTATTCCCATCAATCTGTTTACAGGGATTTTTAGGGACTTTACTCTTTTTATCATGCCTTATCTGATTGACAGTATAATAGATTAGTAGTAAATGAAATTATGGTTTTCAGTATATCCTGGCACTGCCATATACTATCAGCTGATAATTATCCTAGTATTATAAAGCCCTTGAATCAGGTACCCACCATACTCTAAGCTCTAAGGTGTACAGCCCTTGCTCAAGAGAAGTCCTCTGGAGAACTGCATTATTACATTCCACTTAGCCTTGTGGTCTGAAAAAGTAAATCCAATTTAGGTGGCAATCTATAATGCCTTATGTTTACCATCACATTCATAAGCCCTTTTGAATATACCCTCTGACATATTACATTACCATTGTTTCCAGTAGGGGACAGGGGCAGCCTCTTCTCTGAGGTAAAGAGCGTGAGTAACCAAGACCACACATCTAGCCATAGTGTGAAGGGTTGACCCTAACCTAGACTCCTCCCCACAGTCCCTTCCACTGTTGCTGCCGGTTCCTCACCCAGCGGAGATCTGGTGGCCGCTACTTGAAAATTGTAATCGTCTGACCTTCCCTATCAGAATCGAGTCACCGCCCCTTCTGATGTGAAGGCACTGAAATTTTTGTCATCCCATTCATTTACATCATTAAAAAATTATGTGAACAACACCAAGTAAATATGGAAACCTGACAAATTTGCTATTTTCACAATAGATTGGATTAGATGGTGATTTGGATCATTTTCTCCCATCAGCTAGATTTCATCAATATTGTAATTTGTTTTTCAATTCACCAAAGGGTGATTAGGCAATCAGATGACCTGATTGGCTAAATATTCTCCACTCATATTTTTCTGAGTCATTTGCAAACATTTACACAACAGCAAATTCAATCCAAATAATGTCTTTGGGGAGGAAGGAGAAACACAGTTTAATATTCACCGTCTGACATTGTCAATTCCTTCTCCTAAAAGCACAGTCTAGTACACACCTCAGGAAGCAGTCTCCCTCCAGGCACAAGGCATCATTTAGATGCTTCAAGACTTGCAAGCATGGCTTCAGCAACTCCCTTTCAGAACCCAAACTGATGAGTCAGCTCTCTCCTAATGAGAATCATTCCCTTTACACTCAGACATTGTTTTGTAGCCCAGGGTTCCATCTAAACTGTTAGGTCAAAACAAGAGAAATGGGTGGATCTGAGAACTTCAGCATCATGGAGGAAAGATGTTTGAAGAACTGCTGACATCACAAGTGTGCCTTGCCACGCATTGCTGATGGCTGAGCATCATATCCACGCTGCTCTCCTCAGCGAGCTTGGGAGTATACTGAGAACTCCAGGCTCCAAGAAAACCTCTGCAGACAAGTGTCTTCACAGAGAAGGGCTGGAGGTGGATTTGTTTTCACAAAGAGCTAGTTTATAATTTCAAGCAAAAGGGTGTCTCTTAAGACTAGATTTTATACTATTTATAAATTTAATGTTGTAATTATTTTAATCATATTCCAAAGATGTATTTTGATATTCATCATCTTGAATATAAAGACTTATAAAAATCAGACACAGGAAAAACAAAAGCTAAGGTGTGTTACCACAGACACTCCTATTTAAACGGGTCAGCATATTTTTATGCCTCTTCTTTTTATTTGTGGAACCAGGGAAGTGCTGTGTTGGTATGATCTTAGTTTGATTGTTGATTATAGATAAAGGCATTACAAACTCTCCTCTCTTGAACTAGAAAACAGTGCCATGTAATAGGATCTGCACAACATTTGCATATAACCCTTCCAGTCTGTATGGGATGATAGCAGGGCTTTTACTTCTCCAAATGTTTATTATATTATTTTCAAACCACACTCATATATTTATTAGTTTAGTTCTTTGGAATCTCATTTAGTCCACATCTGAATAATTCTAGTGTACATGCTTTCTTTAACTTTCATATATACTTTAAGCTCCTTTATAAGAAAAATAGCTGTTAAAATCGACACCTCTCCACATGACCTTAGAAGGCTTTACGGATGAGAGTTCTAAGCTGACCAAGTACACTTAAAAATCAAAGTCCGTTTTACAAATAAATGATTCTTCTGGGTTAAATGAGGCATATTTATTTTAATTGATACAAAGTCCAGTTTCAATTGCATATATTAATCTTGTTGTATAAGATAATATTTTCTATACTAGAATGCAGTTATATCCTCTTTAGTGATGCAGTCATCAGAGCTTGGTTGTTTTCTACTTATTTTAAAAATTATATGATTCTGTGTGTTACTTATAGAGTAATCTGTAAGCTTTGAAGCCTAGACACATAGACATATCAGTTCGTTAGAGTTTTGAATTGGTAAGGGTTTGGGGATTTCTCAGGAGCTGGGCTTTGATACATGGAGAAGGTCATGAATGTTAGCCTTTTCCTGCCTTGCAGTGCCTTCCTTTCCCACCAACAGGGCAGCTAGGAATCAAAGCCAAATCCGCATGCAAACACATGCTAAATTCTTTCCCAAACAACTGGAAAAATCGGGCTGTCACCTTTAGACATGAGGAGAACAGATTATTATTCTGAGATTCGATTTTTAAGTTGAATGTTCTATGGGGGAATGCCTTACTGTTTGTAAGTTTGGCAGGGATTTTTTTTTTTTTTTTTTTTTTTTTTTTGACGAGAATTTGCACTGAATGGGAACATACTTTGCCAGGAGACCTTGAAGAAACTGAAGGATTTCTATTGTTCTGATACAATTTCCAACTGTATTCAAAAATATGAATGTTTTATTTTTTATTTTTTTAAAAAAAAAAAAAATCCTAGGCTGTTGGAGAAGTTTCTCCAACACTGTTTTTCTTTTTATTCTTTTGTTCAAAGAAATGCCATCCCTTCTAGGCCATGGTGCTACAGAATAGAAGTGTGCTGATAAAGAACCCAGAAGAATGTCTGTGGAGATGTAAAGCTAATTAAGATTCCTTTTAATTACTCACATTCAATTCAGGAGCAAACAAAAGACAGAGTAGGGCACTTGCATCTGCTAATCCACCATTGTTCCGGCTCAGGCTATGGATTTACCACTTGCAACATTCAGCATTTTGTGGAGAAATATTTCTTTTCTTGATCTAAAATTGTCTTCATAATACAAATGCAAGGATGTCTTAACCCCTGAAAGGCTCTCAAAAATAGGAAGCTAAATAGTCCCATGTATCCCAAATTCCTGGGACCCCAAGCTCATTCTTTATGAGTCATACAGAATGTAGAGCAGGAAGTAGCCGTTGGGCAAATGACAGATGACATCACCCTCTACCTCAATGGCAATCTAGAGACCCAAACCTCTGCTGTTTCTTTGTCCTATGCACAACCATAACTCAATCAGAGCCCGCAATATTCACTCTGGTATTTCTCTACAAGGGATTGGATTGAAATTTCTGGCCTAATTTTGCCAAATTTAGTAATAATCTCTTTTATAAATTCATCTTACTGGCGTGTTAAGTAAGGTAGGGTCAGAAAGCTTTTAGTATCCAAGGCCAGATAATACAGATTTCAGGCTGGGACTATAACTCAATAGTAGAATACTTTCTTTGCACATGCTGAAGATAAATTTAAAAGATTATTATTTATTATTATAATTGATTAATTATTAACAGGCGAACTAGCCAAGAATAAATATTTTTAGGCTTTGTAAAAATGTGACTTTTCTACTAAAAGTAGTCTTAGCTCTGTCTTGGTGGACCAGAGTGGCCACAGGTGACACTTGAATACTAAATTTGGCTGTGTTCTGTTAGAACTCAGAAAAGCAAGTGGTAAGCCTACTGGCAGCAGTCAACTAAAACCAGTAATCACAAATGCACTCTATAAAGCAGGAAACAGACCAGAGAGATACTCCCTAAGGCTCATAATGTACATTTTCCATAATGGACTTTATGTCATATTATAGTTTGAGTTCTTCTTAAAGTATGAATATCTGCTGTTCATAGCTACTTCCAAGTATATTCAGTTTGTAGAAGTCACTATTTTGTTATTAGATAAATGTTCTGTTTTTCTATAGAGTGATTTTTTTTTAACAAACAGAGCAGATTAGATGTTTCTATAAGTCATCTAAAATCTATGAGAAGTGTATCAGTGGTCTGTGACCAAACATAAAAGCCAAGTGTCTAGCCACTGGTGCCGATGTTGCTATAAGCTCCAGAAACAGCACTTTAGAATGTACAGCTACCTATAGCTACCTTCAAAGTTGCTGAATGGATCGAGCCTGGAGAACAATCTTGGTAATGATTTGAGAAACTGTGACCAAATAGTTTGTTCATCTCAGAGGTGCAGCTAGAATGTGTTCACCGATAGTGTAGTTGTCTAGCTATAAGGAGCAATGCCATTTGCGTGGTACAGAGGGATAGCTGGAAATATTATGCAGCAGCAGTTTGGGGTTTAATTGTCTACAGATGGTGGATGATCTATTTCCCTTATTTGCTGTCACATTTCTAATAGTACCCAGGCTGCTCCATGTAAATTAGGAATCTTTCATGCAAGCCTATTCTTAATTTCCCAATATTTTTTCTTTGCATCATTTTCCAGCTGTATTGTGTTACAACTGACGTTTTAATTTTCTACTTTTTTTCAATATCTGTGTGTCATAAATGTTAACTGCTTAAATACAACTGCCAAGCTGTGTAGGCACACCAACAGGCCAGCATGGTCTACTTCAAAAATCTTAAATATTTCTTCGGGCACATGTTAACTATGACAGTGACAATGACGGCAAAGGCTAGCAGGAGCATCTATGTTGTCCTTGAGATGGGTTATTTTATTCTTTTTATGGAAAGGAAGATTTAAAAAAAAGTTTCTTCACAGAAAGCTACGTGAAACTTAGTTATCAGAAAAATCACATAAAAATGTATTTAGTGAAAGAATATGGTTGGGGAAATGCTGTGACATAACCACACAGTTTTCTAAAATATTTATTTATTTAGTATACAGTGTACAGAAGAGGGTACCAGATCTCATTATAGATGGTTGTGAGCCACCATGTGGTTGCTGGGAATTGAACTCAGGTCCTCTGGAAGAACAGTCAGTGTTCTTAACCTCTGTGCCATCTCTCCAACCCCATAGCCACACAGTTTTGAGTGATCTAATAAGATTTAGAGATTCATATGAGTTAGCAAGAAACTCTCTCACCACAGTCAGTTTGGACTGGATTCAGCAGTCAGCCTTCAGTACAGAATACACACTTCAGGGCAGGGGTGGGCGGTGGCTTTTCTTCTTTTTCTGTTCTGTTGATCTATCCAGGGTCTCAGGCAGAGCTTCCAACAGCATCCCTTAAGCCAACTGCAAGGCTTAAGAGAAGAGAATTCAGAAGATGAAAACTTTGCTGTGTATGTGTGGGGTTTTTGTTTTGTTTTGTTTTGTTTTTTTCTCTCTCTTTTTCTTTTGTTTTTCGCTGTTTTCGAAACAAAGTTGAGATGGTTTGCTGTACTGATGGGAATTCTTCCTGCTAGCCTAGCTTCAGTCTGGCTTTTTTTTCCCTCATGCATGCTGACCTGGGAATCCTCCTTTGCCTTAGCTGCGATAATCGTGACTCAGCTTACAACACCTTACATTCGCATCGCCCCTGCTGCAGGCGACGGCCAACTAACAGGTCAGATGTTCAAGTATAGATGAGTCATCTTGCCCATTTCCTGCTCATTTTTCTCAGCTTCGTTTCCCCTCTACATTCCCTCCTTTGCTTAAGGCCTGTTTAGAATGTTCTAGACCCTTGGTGAAGACCTTTGCTCGCATTAACTTAAGTGACATGCTTGGCCTCTTCTGTGTGCACATTTATACCCATGCATTAAGTCCAACCCCGCTGCATGCTTCCATTGTGTGTTTGGTCCATTGATATGTTCCTTTCTACCCTAATGTTCAATAAAAATGAAATTTGCTGGACTTGGAATAGCAGTGACATCAATTGATAGCATTCGAGGAAAATACTGAAAAAGAAAGTATCCCCATTTTTTTTTTAAATTAATCTAAAAGGACATTGAGACTTGAGAGCTAGAAAGGTTTATTTTTTCATCTTTCGGGATTGAGTTTGCACATGCATTAGCAATACATGATCTCATCTGCCAGTACTATAAAGCAGAGCCACCCAAAGCTGTTTAGGGTGATGCCTTTCAAACAGTCCTTTGTGTGTGTCCCATTGTTGCTGAGCTGCTGATTGCATTCTTTACATTTTTTGTTGCAAAGCACAGCACTTACAGAGAACAGCGGCTTGTCTGCAAGTGAAATGCACTAAATAATTTAGCTAAGTTAAGAAACCTGGAATGGCTTATAGCCATGGAGCCCAACTTGGTCCTTAGCTCTACCATAAGAACGCTGCTTGTTCACATTCCCTAAATTCAAGTATCTCTGTATGTTGATATAGAAAAGTCCAGTAAATTACTCCAGATGCAGGTGAGTGCTTAGCAAACCCTAGAATGCTTTACCCTTCAACAGTGCAAGTCACGGTCAAGATTGTTAATGAAATCATAGGCTCAGTACTCAGATGACAGTCTTCAAAGAGCCCCAATACTAGGCTTTTGTTTGTGTTTATTACTAAGGACGAATCAGCTCCTCATCTGATTTCTACTTCAGCATTTGTCTTCCGTATATCTGGAAAAATCCTTAACATTTATTTAGGAAACATGCTGCACTTAATTCATGAGAAATCATAATTTCCTAGGTCATTGTATTTGGAAACATCAAGCACCTAATATTCAAGAAAAATATTGGTTGATAAGATAAAGAAGTGGAGGCTAATTCTGCCTTATTCACTAGGAGCTTGAGCATATTTCCAGCTTTCTGTGTGAGAACCCAAGAGCTCCAGGCTTATTTGACATTTCTCTTTCTTTCAGGTTGCCTTTACGAATATTTCTCTTACTGATTCAAGTTCTGCTTATTGACTCTTCCTCCTCCCAAACTTCTGATGTGTCCCTCATACCAGTAAAGTAACTGAGGGACAGACAGCATCTTCTCTAGAATGCCTTATCCCCTCTGCAGCCGTACATTTAGGTATTGACTAGTGTTGTTCCAGTTAGATGTCCACCAGAGGGCTATCTGGAGTCCCTGAGGAAACTGAACTTCCTTCCCCTGTGACATATGACTGGGCACCAATCTTGTAAGCAAGTCATTAAAAATAAGTTGGCTTCAAACTAAAAAGGAAACTGAGCTAAGTTGCTCTTTGGTCTGTCTTTTTTATACTCTGCTGTCAGATGGAACATGGTATTTACTAACTATAAAGTCAATGAGTGATGTTCCACAGCAAGATTCCTCTTTACAATCTGTCATTAACAAGATACCCACCAAAGTAGCTCTCAGAAGTAGAGCATGTTATCAGGAATTGTTGTAAGGAGGACACATATCATCACAATGTATGGCCACCATCCTCCTCATGGCTGCAGGTGATCTGCCTGCATTGTTTATGAATGTTTAAAGCAATAATGAGCCAGAATAACTCAAAACCAGGAAGAAAATGAAAACTATTCTCTCATATTTCTTGTGCATTTGATGGAGATTTGGATTACCCAGATACATTCACAACTCACTAGTGATTCATTTCCCATTTGTACAGCAATCAGGCTTGCCAGCAGTCATACTGTGATTTTCTGTAATAAATTCATTATGGAATTATAGTCCCAAACCCAAGGTTTCATTCAGTTAGTTCAGGACAGGTATTGAGCCACTATGAGATGCCAAGGATGGTTCTACTCACTCAGTCTTATTTTGTGTGGTGGCTCAGGCATCTTCACACCATGGAGCACAAAATCCTACAGGTCTGTCACTCCAGTTTTCCTATCTGTGAACAATTGTCTTGTCTACATTATTGGTCCTGGCTCTTCAGAAGCCAACACAACATAGAGGACGGTTGCTTTCCGAAGCGCCTCTGTTGTCCATTTTACTCTAGCATGCGGCCCTCATGGCCCTAGAAGTCCTGGTCAGTGCTAAAAGTTCTCATGAGGACTCTGACCCTGTTCCTCTTGTACCAGGTGTGCATAGCAAGTCAGGTGTGCCTTGGTGTCGACAGAGCCATCTCGCTCATGTGACAATAGAGAAAACAAACCAGTTAGTGTCCTGACCCCGGCACTGGGGACTGTGCTGGTGACATTAACCGTGTTCTTCGACTGAGTATATTGAGTGAGTGACACAGATACAAGGGCCATCCAGACAGGGGCTGGGATTATAGACTAGGACTGTGTGCCACAAACAATTGTGGCATTGTTCTAAAGAACACATCTCTGTCCTCAGTCCTAAGAACATGTCATCAGCCAATACACTTGCACATACACACATATACATTCACACATATGCACATACTTAAGTACACATACACTCATGCACATACACACACAGCCACATACATACATATACTCAAACACATACATGCACATATACATACACAAGCACATACATACACACCTACCAACATACACACAGGCACATAAATAAATACACACCCACATACACAAACTTAGTGCATACACACAAACACATATACATACACACTCAAAACCACATACAAATACACACATACACACAACCATATAATACACACACACAGTTTCAGTTGAAATGAGTAGAAACTATTTTTCTAAACTATTTTTCTAAACTATTTTTCTAAAGCCATTCACTACCTAAGATACAAGCAGAGACATTTACATCCCATTCTTTTTGGTTTATTTTTTTAATATATTAAATTAAGTTCATCTCCTACTGATGGGTTATAAACCCTAGTAATATAGAACTGTTTTTGGAAGAAAACAGAAAACTAAACATGCTAGAAACTTTCTGTGAGAACTTAGAATTAATTAAATAAATATGATTAGACTGTTTATATGAAGATTTGATTTATGATTTAATTACCTACTCAACTCTGAGGTGCTGTGGAGAATGATTTCCTTGAACAAATTTTTATCATCCATTTGCTTTGTTCATGCATCTAATATGGCAAGGCTTGTGACCTAAAATACTTCCAAACAAAATGACTTCTGGGAATCAAGGACAAATTAGATGTGTCCAAACACGAGACAGCACGGTGGTAGGAACGTTTTTGTTCTAGTAACTTCTCTCACCGCTCTGAGACGAACACCTGACCTTGGCAAGAGTCTGTTCTGACTGACAGCTTTAGGGCCCCTCCCCTCACAGTGGAAGAGAGTCCTGGAGGCAGGTTCTGGATCTTCTGTTCACAAAGCATCTGCAGTCAGGCAGCACAGTGGTCAGCTCACTTCTTTTCCTTATAGACTCTGGGACCTGGCCCATGGCATGGTACAACCCTTAAATCTTTACCAGAAACACTGAGACCGACCTGGTACTACCTTCCCTGTTGAATATCAATCCAATCAAGTTGGCTATCAGAGGGAAAGAGCACAAGAACTATACGTAGTAACTTTCACAGTCTCAAGTTCTGAAACCTGTGTGGGGTTCATGTGTGAAGTCAAAGACTAAATGTGGCCACATGTTAGAGCAGCAAAGATATTTTATCCAGTGCCTACAGACGTTCTGATTTACAAGATGACTGGCTCTTTAAGGAGAGATCAGTGGAACAAGGAAAAATGGTGGGCTGGGGAACTCTTGGAGTAGTCTGACATTGCAAAAGGCCTGGAGATAGGTTGGTCTGTGGGAAACCCATCTGAATTTATTGACTAGATCCAATCGAGGGCATTGGCAGAAAGAAATTAAATCCTTCGGGAAGTCTTGCATTTTCTCAGCAAGCCTGTTAAAGGGCTTAAGCTATTGGAAGCCCAGGTGATACTTATTCAAATCTTTGTATGCCATGGTTGAGACTTAGTAGACAAGAAGGCCCACAAAAGCTAGGCTAGAGTTTAATGGGAGAGGAAACTTGCCTATTAGAGAAAAGCTACCCTGGATTTGGCTCTTCAAGTCAATACAGATGGTTTAAACAAGATGAAACAAAACAACCCAAGTTCTAGACCCATAGCCACTGAAGCAGGTGTTTACAAAGGAGAAGCTTTTGTTCTGTGATACTGGAACCTTCCACCAGCATTGTTCATCAAGGCCTTCCTCTAACCACATGAGGGAACATACAGCCACATCTTACCTTGGGACTCAGAAGCTCAAGGGAACAGCATTCACATGCACAGATTCCAGAAGCCCCTTATGCAGTGAAGGCAGGCTTTATGGTTAGATGCCTCCAGTCCTGCCACCCCAGCATGTGCTTGGCATATATACCTTATGGGACAGAGTCTCCCTGCTCCTGCCACACATACCTCACTTGATTCTAACCCATCCCTGATATCCAAGCCTTTTCTCTCGGGTTCTCACTGTACTCCTGGACACGTAGACTCCTTGTCTCCTTGGTCTTCTGCAGTCTTAATGCTTCTACAACCCTGAGGAATTGCCATAGAATGCTCCCTCTGCTCCCTCTTTATTATTTAGCTCTAACTGGAGAATGGTAGACAGATCATGCTGTGGATTCCCTTGTACTCATCCTAACAATATGCCTTCTGCTCATCGCCACGTGTGTCTCTAGGTAGACTTCCAAGCCACCAGGCCTGGTCTCAGTTCCCAGAGTATGCCCCGACTCTCTGAGGTCACCTGGTCCACTTTTCTTCCCTCCTTTCCTGGTTCATTATCTCTGGGAACCTTGGATATTAGACCTTCCTATTAATCCAGGGTCATGGCAGCCATTGGGTCCTAGATGAGGACTTTTTCTCCAGAACAAGGACAACATAAAACACTAGTGAAGTATAAGACCTGTAAACAAAACAAAATTCCTGAAAATACTGATGAGTGTTTATCAAATTTCAACTATAACCATGCTCAGAAGCCGAAACACTATTGTTCTAAACCCCAAGCTTGTTGCTGTCTTTACAGCTGAGGCCAAGTAACCAACTCAATATGTCCATGGAACTTGGACCTTTCAGTGAGGTGGTGACTTTAAATTTGGTGTAGAGAGGGCGGTGGCCTGGAACACTGAGGAATCAAGAACCTCGGGTTCCTTGCCCCATAAATGCACAAACCAACTGCCAGATAATCAGCCTTTAGAAGTGCCCTTTGAGCATGGCCCGGGGCTGGCCCGGAACATCTGTGACTAGTGGGTCAGTCAGTGGACTTCAGAACCAAACTGCTCCAGTTCAAATCCCAGCCCTGTCACTCAACAGCAGAGTGACTTTGGCAAGGAATCTAGTATCCAGCAGCTTACCAGTTTGTGACATGGGAGTCATAATGGATTCTGCTCACAAACTTGGTGTCAGGATTTAGTATACAAATAGAATATTTAGTGAACCTTCAATAAACAGAGGTGGTGATTGCATTTCTACCTTAGTATGTTTGATCTTAATTAGGAGGAAATTACAACCTGTTTCCATCCATCCTGACCCACTGACCATACATGTCCTTTGCCTCCTTCATGCTAAACACTCAGTAGGCTCTTAGGTCTTAAACAGTAACCAAAATGTGTGTGTGTCAGGGGGTCAGTTAGGGAACATTCATCTTGTGTCTGCACTAAAGCCATGCATAAACTCTATAGCAGAACAATTTTCAAACCTGCCACAGCTTTCTGTGAATGTGAAAATGTATACACAGTGGGAAGCTTTTCATTCTTTACTGGCATAGCTCTCTAACATATTTCTTATGATATGCCCTGCATTGACCTCCAAGCCAATAATACACTTGAATTGGCCATTGTACTGCTTAGCTGTCTGTCCATCCATTGGGTATATTAGCAATCTCCTCACCCTCCCTATTGATGGTGAGCATTCAGATACTCACCTTCTCCTTTTGCTAACAAGCCAGAATAAATACCCTTCCACATGAACTTCCAATCGAGACATCTACATCTGGGCAGTTTCAGGTGTGTTTCAAGGACCAAGCTCTCTTCTTGGTATAGAACTGACAAGATCACTTTGTTGTCCTGTTGTAGCAGGTGACCCTGGAGCCCAAGTGAGTGCCCCGCTGTGTGAACTGTCACCTTTACTACCTGTCAGAATCCTGTGCTTCCAGGAGGAATGCTGGGAATGGCTTTGAGACACTTGTCCTGAACCTGAGTATCTTTACCTGCATACATGCTCTCTGCATCTGTCATAACCTTTTCTTTCAGTGTCATTGTCCTTTTACATGTTTTATTTTCATTTTCATTACAAAGATGATTCTGTCTGTTGATGGTCAAATATTCTCATTTTCCTGACTTTCTCCAAGTTCTTTTTTCCTCCTGCCACCATTTCAGATTCTTCAGCTGTGAATTTCTTCCATTTTCAAAGTCTTCTTGAAATCCTCTAGAAATTACTGTTGATATAATGTGTGGTACCACTTGAGGACAGATCTAACTTTTGCCATACACAGATAATAATCCATCAGAACAACATTTCGCACTAATGGGAAGCAGTGGCAGGTTGAAAAACTGTTAAGTGTTATAGGGTTTGATGATGAGGTTACTGTAGACACAGGATTGAATAACTAGATTTTTTCTTTGCTTTTATCACTGGTACGGCGCAGGGCCCAAGTGGATTGGTCATCTTTCTTGCGTGACCAGTTCGTTCTCACAGAACCAAGATGCTCCAGTGTCATATGTGAGGTTTTTCATAAACATGTGGAGCTGCTGATAAGATTTTGTCAGGAGCAAACGTCTCCCTGGGAATTTATCGTCATCCTCGACTGGAGCTGTTTCTCAATTACATTTCGCTACATGATAAAATGAGAATTCTCTGATTCTTTGTCAGAAGCCATAACTGTTTGTCTGTCTTTGCAGGGGCTGGGATGCCTTACCTGAACAGTCTCCATTTCTTTTAGATCCTTCTTGTTCCTCTCCCTCTGCTTCATTCCTTACCGTCACACTCCTTTTCCCCTTGATTCTTTGTATGTCTCCATGTCTTCTTGGTGTTCATTACTATTGCAAAATACCCTATGATAGTCAACTAATAAGGAAGAAAGGGTCATGCTGGCTTTGGATTTCAGAATATATAAATATTTGCTCCTGTGGCTTTGAACCTGTGGTAGCAAAGTAAATTATGGCAGGAACATATGATGTAGGGGGCCTGTTAAACTCATCATGGCCAAAAAGCAAGAGGGTAAAGTGTGGTAGAGCCCTAGTAATCCCCTTGAAGGGCATGCCCTGAGATAAAGCCTTGCCTTAAGCTGTAAGCAGTTATATTCAGTCTTTTCAAGAGTTTGATCTGTAGACTCATGAGTAGCTGTACCAAAAGAGATAAACTACATTTGCTTTATGTGTAGAAACAATATAGAAATAATTCTAGCTTCTATTTTTGTAAGGAGCATATTCTATATATTGTTAAACTTTTCATGGCCTGTCTCTTGAAGCTGGAAAAATGAAAGACAATTGGATACCAGCTATTATTTTCTAATGGAATGAAGTAATTCATAGAGGAGAGATGTCCTTGAAGGTCTGTACTAAATTTCAAATCAATTTTTTTTTAAGTTCTGTTTTCTGTGTATGGAAGCATGTACGTGTACCACGTACATGCAGTATCTGTGGATGCCAGAAAAGGGCAGTGGATCTCTCTCAAAATTGGAGTCACAGATGGTTGTTAGCTGCCTTTGGGAGCTGGGAATAAAACCAAGGTCCTCTAGAAGAGCAGCCAGTGTTCTTAATAACACGAACATCCTTGTATTACCTACCTTTATTTGTTTGTTCCTTTGTTTGTTTGTTTATAAATGGCATCCCTGCCATACAAAGGTTACAGCAGTGACTACAGGGGATGGATTGGATTCTGGAAACTTCCATAGACTAAAGTTATATCTAACACCTCCTGCCTGCACCCCATCCCATATTTTCCTGACATGTATATTATTCTGTTGAGAAGAAAGTAAAATGTGGCATGTTTAGTCTCTGAAATAAGTAGCTATAGAGGATAAAGATCATTCCCAGAAGTATGATGTGTGCTCCTTGCTCTCAAGAAAGCTGCATTTCTGGCCATCATTAAGATCAATGTAAATGGTTCAATAAGTTTATTGCATTGGGTTCATTCATATCTTGAATGCTGTCATGTTGTTGTTTTTATATCACAAGGTTTTATTATATAGACCAGGCTGGCCTTGAATTTATAGGATCTACTTGCCCATGCCTTCTAAGTGCTTAGATGTAAGGTGTATGCCACTATGCCTGACCTCTTTTTGAACTGTTAATAATCATTAGTGGGTAATGGAAGAGGGAATCTTGGTTTCTGTGTAGTGCTGGAGTTGTTTTCAGTGTGAGAAGCTTCAGCCTGATGTTGTGAAGGAACTGGAGTAACCGTCAGAAGGCTGTGTATCCTCTCAGTCTCCTTGTTTAGTAAAGGGGCTCAACTCTTCATCTCTATTTTGATGACCAATAGTTAGAAATGGTGGCTGCATTAGAACTATCATCACCCACTATATTCTGTTAGATGCAGTATCATGTGAACATGAGTGATACAGGCCTTAGACAACCCCTGAACATTTTATATTAAATAGCATAGGGTGGGACCATTCCTAGTCCTTGGCCACAGAGGTCATCATGAACTGTGAGGCAGGATTTGATTGGCATTTTAGAAATCTTTCACCAGATTTGCTAGAGGATTCTGAGACTCCTTCCTACCTAGAAAGAACGTAATATGAGGAGACATTCTTCTTCTACCAGCTGACTTCACTTTAATGGGGCTGGTGACACTGCTGACTAAGTGCCCCCTTTGTTCTTTTCTGTGTTGTATTTGCTGTTTTGCTTTGGCAGTTTCCTGTAAAACATCACAGTGACAAGAACATGAAGAGAGGCTGCAGGATGCTGTGGGATAGATAGCCAGTTCTCTTTGCCCTGTTTCTGGAATAACTACTTAGTCAAATGTCAAGTGTTGGCTTTCAGAAAGAATGTATCTTAAGAGCTGTAGATCACACTGAAAATATTTTTTATTAAATAACCTTAAGAATTTTTATGTAAAATATTTTCAGTATAGAAAAGTTTGCTTTTTCAATAGTTTTTTTTTTTCTATCAACAGTGTGGGAAAGAAAAGGCCATTTAAAGATTCAGTTATCTTTAATTTGCTTGGTTCCAAGAATTTTCTGGCTTATGGAGCATAGGTTAAAATTCTGTGTCTTAGGAGGTATTTATTTCTCTTTTTGTTAATATTAATCTGGTACATGGTGCTTTACCGTAAAGAATGTGAAAAGGAGTTCACAATAAGCCACTTTTGGTTGAATAAGCCAATTGGGGTAAAAAGGAAAGCCTGTGCTTTGGACATTTTTTTTTCCATGCAACGTTTTCTCTTGAGAGACAATTCTTACATTGTCTATCAGGAAATATATGTCTGTCTGATAACAAGATTAATGCTTCCCTTGTAGCAAGACAAATGGGCAATAGTGGGACAATTCTCTGGCTCGTGGTTAAGGCTGAGTGACAATCTTCTGTCCCCAGCGACTGACATGTCTCCTCATCCACGCCTATCAACCTACAATTTGTTGGTTTTATGTTCATCCCTTTATTACTTAGAAAAAACGTGTTGCTACAATTGAAATTCTAAAGTCTTCAGATTAACCCTGACATTTTTATGTCTAAGAATGAGTTTCACTTGGGATTTATAGTCAAGGGTTATGCTGAGTAAATTTTGAGTTGACCTTGGCCTACCCCGTAGCCTCTCTTGTCCATATATTTTAAGTAACTGCAAAATAACTAGCATTTATGAGAGTGCTTTGGGATCCAATATGTTTAATTTAATCAGGATGGAAAGTAAGTCAGAATCCTCTTTGTCATCTTAAGATGGTAAAAATGTAGGCAATACAGCAAAATACGCAGGATGGATCTGGAGTAAGTGGGATTCCTTTGGAAAGGAATTGTTATTTTAAAACTTCACTGAGCTTAGGAATGATTCTGGGAAGGGGGCCCTGGAGAGTGAAGAGGCAAAAGCCAGGCCTTCTTGTGAGGAGCCTCACTCGGCTATTTACTATGTCATTGCCAAAGCTGAATTCATTAAGCTGGGTCCGATCTCACAATCCCGTAACCACTCAGTTCAGTTCTTTTGGGCTGAGGCTGGAGGATTTTTATGAGTTTGAGACCAGCCTGGACTTTATAGTTACCTCTTCCTTTACCTAGAATATGCTCTAAGTACAAAGAGAGGGGAGAAACAACCTCTCCCTCCACTATTGACCTATGCTGCGTGCCCATCACAGATGATGTAGAATGAATAGGGGCATCTTTTCTGACTCACTTTCCCTGAGGATCAGTGATAGAAAACAGTATTTTATTTGGAAGAAAATGTATTATGAAGTCAAAAATGCAATATTGTTCTTTATTTGGAAAATCCCAAACAGAAGATTTCAAGGGCATGTGAAGTTTGAGGTGGTTCTCCATGGGCCCTTATTCCTTTTATTTCTCTTCAGGGGATGTGGAGGAAGAAGGGGAGAGCTCTGGCCTCCATCCCATAAGCTTTCAGAGAAGTTCAAGTTCACAAAGTGCAAACACACACTGCCCATTTCCTGAGCAGATTTCAAATGTGTCAGATAGGCTTCTATCCCTAAAAAGAGTATCCTCAGTTTGTTTGTTTGTTGTTTTGGTGGGGATGTGCAGCAAACTCAAGGCCCTGCCTCATGCTTGGCAATTGCTCTAGTGTCAAATCTACCCCAGCTCTAGGTTTGTTAGTTTCCATTTGGTGTCTTTGTGGTTTTCATTTGTGTATTCATGAGACTTGTCTCATGTAAGCTTAGGCTGGTCTGGAACTTACTACGGACCCAAGATGACCTCCATCTCTTTGTCTTTCTGCCTATATCTCCCAAGGGCTGGAACTGCATGGATAAGCCACTCCAACCAGCATCATTGCTTGTATGTTTTGTTTTGTTGAATTAATGTAAAGGCTAAGCTCTTTATATAGTTCAGGTTGGCCTTGGATTTTTTAAACAACCCCGTCTGGTTTCAAGCTTATGAGCCTCCAGCAACCAGGTACCTGGGTTAACATTGCATACCACCATGCCATGATCTCCTAGTTTTAGTTGGGGTTGTTCACTCAGGAAGTCTTGACCTTAGAGAATGTAATTTAGGAATCATGTTCTTAAGATAAATGTTAGTGCATTCAAGTTCAGGCTTCTGTGCATATCTCTTAATTTCTTAAAATGTCATGTTCTACGAAGGGAGAGTGACAGGCCTCACATCACAAGGGAAGCTGTCATCAGTTGCTTCAGAGGAAAAGGAGTACCATCTCTTACTGCACAGGGAGGGAAATGTCATCTCTCACAGGGATAGTGCTATGTCTTACCTCACAGAGAGAGTGTCATCTCTCACAGGGATAGTGCTATGTCTTACCTCACAGAGAGGGTGGCATCTCTTACCTCAGCCATGCTGTAGAACAGTGGATGCCATAATATACAGAAGGTTGAGCATGAAAGTGTCTAGAGTAGGCAAGGTGGGTGCACCTTTTTTCACCTTTGCTGCTGTGAATACCATTGTTACCCTTGAGTTTTCATGAGAATCAGTGTAGACCACTGCCAGTCACACAGATACCCCTGCATCCCTTCTAGAGATGGTGTGCACAACATTATTTACATAGGCATTGTAGAGATGCTGCATTCTTTGAATGCATTGGAATAGAAGAGGAACATTATTTTGTTACACTCACTCAAGACACAGAAGAGAGCCATTTGATGAAGGTTAGACTTTATTTGCCTGTAGTCAACAGCAGGCCCATTTTAGAAAGAAACCTAAACTTGGAAGCCAAGCAGGATGGGGTTTATAAGCCCCAAAGCCACAATTGCATCACACTAGATGCAACCTTAGGGGCAGACATTTTCCAAAGCTTTCATTCAATTGATTAAAATAGTTTGTATTCTGTTGCAAGACAGCAGCAGAGCCTCAGGTGAGGCTGCATGAGAATGTTCTGTCAGGGTGTGGTTGGCCCAGCTGGGAGCAGTTGGGTGATGACAGTTGTTCTACCATATGTCAGGTCTGTAAGGAGCCACAGAAAGACACTTCCCTTTTGCTGTCTTCAGGGTAATTAACAGCATCAGTGTGACCGAGACTTTTATGCTGCTATTGACAGTGATAGTGATGAAGACTATAATAGTAATAAAGTTCATGGTCTTTCAAGGGGAGCTGTTTGATTGGAAACAGTAACAGCCCAAAGCAGTGAATAATGTATGGCATACTTTCCTTAGTTAGCCTTCCACTGGGTTGACTTGGTTCATTTGGTGTCCTGGGCTTAAATGAGGACACCTTTGTATTTTGTCTTTCAACCAAAGAAGACACTTGATTGTCAATCAATTCTATATTGGAATTTTGGTGTATGTGTCTGGGGTAGGAGGTTAGGGTGGGTGCGTGCATGCGTGCGTGTTACATATAGAGGTCAGAGGACGTTATTTGAGGCCGGGTCTCTTTATTGTTTTTCCACTGTGTGCATCAGGCTAGCTGGCACAAGAGTTTCTAGGGACTGTGCTGTTCCCACCATTCATTCGATGGGGAAATAAGCCTCTTGCTCTGGAATCTGGTTTAACCCAGAAATCTCAATACAGTTGACAAATCCAGAGTTAACTCTAGAAATGGTGTCTGCTTCCAAAAATCACCTCTAAGGAGAATGATCAAAGAAACTGCGCTTCCTTAGGGCCGTGGATTTAACTGTGTCTGTACCCTTCCCTTCCCTAAATCTAAACAGTACACCTAGTCCTTTTCACATGGTTGCTAAGGATCTACACGTAGGTCCTTAAAGGCACAGGACAAGCATTTACTGATTCTTGAGTTAAAAATGTATCTTTTGACATTTGGTGGGTTCCCCTGATTTCTTTAGCTATTGCCCATGTACAAATGCTATACAATTTAAGACATGTCAGAGTCAGTCACCTATGCCTTTAAGCTAGTTTGGGGCTTAATAAAGATAATGTTCATGTTTCACCTGTTTCTTCAAAGTGCGGAGGGACTCTGAAAAAAATTCTGTCATGGGAAATGAGGGGCAGTAACCATTTTATTAAATAAAATTGTTATTAAAGGTTTAACTCATACTACCATTATCTTATCAGATGTCTCTCCACAGTTTCCTTACCAGAGGACCCAAGGCCATTGTAATTACAGTGGAAATGATTTGGGGCTGGTTTAGATTTCTAAAGCTAATTTCTTATATAAGCATGAAAAATGGTCCATGCCTGCTTAATCATAAAAGTATTGCATTTGTGGCACTTTATTCTTGACACAGCTCATTTCTCGTCTCTCTGTATAGACCTGGTTGACTTGAGGGCCACTGACAGACATGCACTCCACTGCTGTGGGCATTGCAAGTCTGTTTGACATAATTATTTATTTCGACACTTTTCTTTCTATTAATCTCATTATGTCATTGACTAAAGTTTGGTAGTAATTTTCCTGATAAGAACTCATCTCTTCTCTGGCTATTCTTCAGAGCCCATCTTCAGATGTTGTCCTCTCTTGCACATTGCATGTGCCTCTTCTTAATTAGCTTCTTCCTTGGTCCTGAGTATCTGTGGAACAAAGGACAGACAGAGAGTAGGACCTACTGTGCTATTTACTTCTTTACCTCCTTTATAGTTCCCTTTACGCCCATTACCCAATGTCTGAGTCTCAGATATAAACAAGGAATGGATTATTCTAGAAAAAGATGACAGACAGGGGGATAGGAAGTTAAAGCAAGCTTGGCTGTGATGGCTTTGATTCTACAGATGTGCCCTTGCACATGTACCACATACATGACAAGATGCAGGGCCGGTCACGTCAAAGGAACACAAATAAATTGAACTAATTTTGTTCTAAAAATATATAGCTTAGCATACGATCAAGAGAATTCACAAGAATCACTGAACTCAGGATAAAAGTGGTAAATTTTATGCAAGATGGAGACAGCTAAGTGCTCCCCAGAGTCCGGGAAGTGAACACTTTCTATATGTGTGTTCAGAGTTTCGGGCAGTGCTGGAGTGACATGGGTGTTGAGTCCTGGGGAGATTTGAACTATGGAGGAGGCCTAGAAAAAGCTTCTTTGGGATAGAACAAGGCCAGGAAAGGAAACCTCGGGGGTGGGGTTGAACATCTCCATTTCCAAGTACAAGAATGGAAGAAGGCAAGCAGAAATGAGGAAGGAATAAAGTTTAAAAAGAGGCATTAGAAGTAAATCAAAGGCCTTGAGTACCATCTGAAATAAGCCTTGGGAAGCCCTTATCTTTGTGGGTTTAGTTTTAGTAAAGAGTGACATAATTTGAGCTATTATTTAGGACATTAGTATGGCTGTAGCACATTATAAAAACATTTTAAAAAGATATATATATGGAATGCAAAGGTTCAGAATTGTAGGTAAAACAGGGACCTAAGTGTAGGAATGAAAAAGAACGTGGCATCATTTGGCATCCTAGAAATTGCCAGGCTTACCTGGGTATCAGGGGCCTCTTTAGCCTGCAGCCAGAATAAGTCTCTTTTGGACTGATTCCACCTCGATGGATTGGAGGCCAAATGTTCTCTCTGTGGCCAAGGTCCATTCACTTGCTCTGACTTTGAGTACCTGTTGCATTCTAGACTCAGTGGGTGAAAAACTTCTCACAGATATCCCCTATAAGACTTCCTTTTATGCCTGTATATTCAAACATATTTTTCTGGGACTTGAGATCCAGCTCAGTGTTAGAATGCTTCTATAGCATGACCATGCTCCTACATTCCTCTGTGCTCATTACACTTCCAAGTGTCGTGTGTGTGTGTAGCTCTTGGGGCATGTAGAAGACCCTTCCCATTCCAGCAAGCAGTTTCCCATATTCTTTGTACATTTTGAGGCCCTCGGAGTATTGATACTTCTAGAAAGCATGTTTAATTTATTGAATGTACTCACTTTAAAAAGAACTAGTGTTTGTGTGGGTGTGATGTGAGGTGGTGTGTGTGTGTGACGTATGTATGTTGTGTATGTATTGGTGAGTATGTACTTTGATGTAAGTTTGGAGATCAGAGACCAACTTCAGAATGTGTGTGACATATGTTGTGTATGTATTGGTGGGGTATGTGCTTTGGTGTAAGTATGGAAATCAAAGACCAACTGAGAACTGGAGGTAGTTCTCTCCTCCACCTGTGGATCAAACTCAGGCCACCAGTCTACATATCAAGTGCCTTTACCCACTGAGCCATCTCCCTGGCCCTAAATAATACGCTTCATGGGAAACATTTGTGTTCTTCCTAACATAGAAATCATTTTTAAGTGCTAAACATCTACTAGACCATGGCCCAAAAGCATAAGCTCCAACAAAAAACTGACCAAAAACAGATGGCGATTTTAATATCTTCAGAATTTAGTTTTAGGGTCTTAAGATCCTCCTGCACCACACTCCTGACTAACTAACACTCCAGAAAGCCCAAAGCAGCTGATTATATTCCTTCTTATTGATTATGGACTTTATGTGAAAGGTGCAAATGATTGATGACTTTGTATTGACAAGTTGATTCCTCATTTTATGACTTTACCATGATTCAAGAAATTTAAATGGGAAAAAGTATTCCATCAGAATAGTAATAGTGTTAATCATTCTCTCAGAACTTTCAGAGTCCAGCTAGTGAGTGCAGAGTCTTTGATAAATCATCTTCTCCACGGTGTCAGCCCACATCAATAAATAAGAGCAATAGCTGCCATGAAATTAGAACAGAATCAAGAGAGAGAGAGTAGATTAATTTGAGGGGAAGATGTACCTTTCAAACAACAGAGTTTCTCAGTTGTGCATGAAAAACTACATATGCGACCATTACTTGGTGGTTATGCGCAGAATCGGGGCAGAGGGAAAGCTATAAATTCAAAAGCATAATCAGGTTACAGAGTGTGAACGCAGGTTATTCTCTGAGTTATAATTTCTATTCCTAGGAAGAAAGACAATACTATGTAATTTAGATGAAAAATCTTCAGCTTGTTTTTCCATTACATATAATATTAAGTCACAACTAAAAATAAAGTAAATAAGACTGCAAAGAACAGTAATACTCTGAGCAACACAACATGGGTGATTTGTCTCACCACAATCTTTAATGTCTGGATGTCCCTCTTCTTAAGGAAGAGAACAAAAAACCTGTACAAAGGGTCAGATGGAAAAGAAGACAAAAATTAGGTTATCACTTCCATGTAGTCATAAAAATGCTAATTAGGAAGTGACTAGCTCAGTTGAAATTTAGACTTTCTTTTTAACCTTTGCTCTTGCAAACATTTGCAGGAGGGGTGTGTCCTCTGGCAGTAGTGAAGGTAGAGTACTTCCGCAATCCACACAAGGCCTTGGGTCTGAGCCCAGCACTACACAACCCCTGTGCGGTGCTGCTTGATAGTGTTCACAGCACTTGAGAAGTGGAGACAAGTAAGCCTCAAGTTCACGGTCAGCCTAGAACCCTAAAGATTCAAGGACAACTTTCATTTCCCTTGTGTTCCCGCTGTTCCTATTTCTTCCCTGCCCCCCAGGAACCTAAAACCACAGAGGAAATTACGGTGCTGGTTTGCCACTGAATGCCCACGAGCATGCTGTGACAGTCCTCTGTGTTGCTTGGGTTAAATTCTCACGCTGTGAACCCACTCTTATTCCCCTGGAGAATCGGCACCAGCCCCTTTCACCCAAGGGAGACTCAGGCCAGGAGACTCCGCAGCCCTGCTGGCAGTCAGGTGTAGTCCTTCAGTTCTTGCCCTGCTTCGACTATGACATCGGGAGTCCCTGTCTGCTGGAATAACAGCTTTCCTTCACCTCTCTAATCTCTGTCCTTTTCCTTTTTTATGGAACCTGTGAATTCCTGCCTGGTTATTCTCAAGGCCTATTCTGTTATTCTCTGTGGTTTGTTGCTTATTTTATCTAACTCACAATGTTCTACCTGTAGGCAACGCCTACCACAGCACAAAGCCTTGCCTCCAAGATCCCTCCTAGACTGCTCCCAGCCCTGACTCCAAAAGCAAAGCTATTATGAACTCACAAAGCCTTCTCTGTCTGACATCCTGGTACATGCTCTCTGCCTGTCTGTGGACATCGATCAGGCCACTCATTACTGCCTCTGGCAGACAGTCTTTCTGACTTTGTTCCCTACACTGCACCGAGTAGGCTCTGGAGCTTGTGAGCATTGTGCATGGTTTCCTTTGTTGTTGACAGTAACTAGATCTCTGTCATGGGGCTGTGAGAATTCAGGCTATGCCCCCTCTCATTCCCCTTAGTTACAGTGTGAGTGGAAGTTTCTTGGTCCTTACCCTGCCTTGCAGCAGCTTATAAAATAATTACTTGGAGGCTTAATATTAATTGCAAATTGTTTGGTCTATGGCTCAGGCTTCTTGTTAGCTTGCTCTTACATCTTAAAGTAACCCATAATTATTAATCTATGTGTCACCACATGTCTTGTGGCTTTACCTGTGTTCCATTGCATCTTGCTGCCCTGGCAGCGCTCAGTGTCTCCTCTGACCCTGTCTTTTTCTCCCTTGTCTTGTATTTCCTGCCTGGCTGTAATCTGTCACGCCAAGGGTAGCAACACATATTCACAGCATACAGAAAGCTCACCCCACAGCATTACAGTACCTGGGGCAGAGGAGGGACTGGTTAAAGAGGCATTTGTCTGAACCCTGTGTCATCTGAACAAGCTAGCTGTGTGTGTGTGTTGCTGCACCGTGGCTGTTGTGTGTAGGTGACATGGGACATCTGGGTAAGACACCTGGACTTCTAGAGGTTACTGGCCATCCCTCTGCCACCTTGGAAAATAGCGCCTAGGGTTCGTTTCACTCAGCACCTCACACCTCCTGCTCTGTTTCTTCACTCTGGTTATCAGATGGGAAAAAACTTCTAGAGCTTCACATGCTTTGAGGCAAGTCACAGCCTCAGCCCTCATCTTTACCCAGGTTTTTCCTCTTCCTGGATCTTACCACCGTCAGCCCCAGGGCTAGCTTCACCGCCACCGTCGCTGCTTGCCTTCATACCTCGACCGCTTGTCCATCTTCACCTACCCTGTTCCCTCTGTCACTACTCCCAGGGCTCAGCTCGCTGACCACTTACGCCTCTTCCCTCGACCTTCCTGGCCGCACACACTTCCTGCCTTTTCTTCTGCATCTGGCTAAACCTTTTTACCTCATCCTCTTCCCAAGCCATCTAGTGGCTTTCTTCATAGGCAATCAGGCCATTAGTGGAGAGCATTGCAGTGTTACATCTCAAAGCCTCTTCCCTGTCTGCCAGCTCTTGTAACAGCTGCTTCTCACTCTCACTCCGCAGCGACACATTGAACATACATTAAACACATTGTATCTTTTAAACACATTGTATCTCTTTTACTAAGAAGCCTGCTACCAGTCCCATCTGAAGCAGAATTCTTCCTAATATTTATAGAAGTGACCCATACACACTAATGCCACATGCCATTTTCCAGGTTTGCTACACTCCACTTCTACCCAGAGATTCAGTCTCGCCTTAAATGTTTATTCCTATGGCCCGCAGAGGTCAGAGGGTAAGGCCATGCCTTACTCTTCCTCCTAGTCCAGGTCTCTCCAAAGCTACTGTGTTAGGAACTCCTTCTTAGTTATCACTACTTGGTCATCACCTCACTAGGCCTAAGCACCAAAAGCGTGTGGCCTGCAAATTTTGTTCAGATACTTTCTATATTTGCACATCAGAATATAAATTATAAGCTTTGGTGGTTTTTCTTGTCCATATGCTCACTGCCATCTTCCTAATGTATAGCAAGAAATATACTAAGGTATCAGGAAACTACTTGTTGAATAAATGAAGATTATTGGTGATATTTTCTTCTATGTTCACAGTCACCTAGGAAGTTGTCAACTAAAGATTGCTTGTGATGTCATAGCATGCCATACACACCCTAGACTTCCCCAGCCTAAGGAAGGGAAGCCATTCCAAGTGCTATGGACAGGGTGGTCAGGAGCACAGGCCATCAGCATTAGCTTTCATAGCTTCCTAGGAAAATCCATGTAGCCAGTTCAGTAGTCAAAATTAGGTTTAGACCTAAAACCAGTGGCTGAGCACGTCTTGTCTGGCATGCTGCTATTATTTAATTTAACATTGAGCACCAGACCGAAACTCTGATTTCTGCCAATTTTAAATTCATCAGACACTGTACTGGATAGCCATTCCCTGGATTCTGAGTTTCTTTTTTTTCTTCCCACCAGACATTGTATCAGAGGTCTTTAATGATGGCATTTCAATGTGCACCCTCTTTTCCCACTGATAAAAATAGTCAGTACCATTGCATTCATAGATGTAGGGTGTCCTAGTCACTGCTCTATTGCTGTGAAGAGACACCATTACCAAGGCAGCTCTTGTAAAAGAAAGTATTTAACTGGGAACTTACTTGGAGTTTCAGCTTGGACCATGGCAGAATGCAAGTAGTGCTGAAGCCATAGTTGAAAGCTATGCCAAATCCTATCCCCTCTTATCAAAGAATTCCACTCCCTGGTGACTAAGCATTCAAATATATGAGCCCATGGGGAACATTCTTATTCAGAGGCCCACACAGGGGAAGCAAGAAATGGGATTCCCCAAGGTGACTGGCCTAACCCTATGTTTCCACAGAAGTGAGGGGGAACAATATCATCCACTCTAAGAGGAACCTGCACAGACACCTGGAGGGCACAGGGGCCTAGAACCATGTACTGGAGGCAGGACCTGCCTGTGTTAAGAGGCAGCCCATCATCATGGATACTCTCTCTTCAGGCTTTTGGGAGCTAATACCCACCTAATCCTGACTTGGTGTTTAAGTTTTTCTGCTTCTCCTAGAAGCCCAAAACATCTGAGTGAAGTAGGTGGGTGGTCTAGGCAGACCTCCACCTCCTAACCACCATGATCAATTGCTGCAGTGCCCCTTGGGGCTCCAAAGCATTTCATTTCTTAACCTGCAAGGGGAAATGAGCTCAAAATGAGTCCTTAGGAAAGGTGATACTGAGCTTCTGCTGGCTGCTTAATGGTGTGCTTCCATTCTTCCCTAAAAGGATAAAGGCTGGGTGAGCAGTACTCTTTGCCCCAAAAAGAACACTCATCCAAAGCTGAGTCACAGCCTAGGTAAAACGCTCAAGGAAAAATACGTAGTGACTTGATTAGCAGAAGCAAGCTTATAACTATTAGTGGCCTTCTCTCTTTAGAACTTACAGTATGTGAGTCAAATCATCATTTTTTTAATATAAGAATTTATTAAGTTGTAATATTTTTCTAAATTCTTTCTCAATTGATGTATTTACTAATTGCAAAATAAAAGAACCTTAAAGTCATTTTGCTATATAGAAAATATACTTGGGAAACTATTAACTATTAGCCAGCAAGATAAATAAAAATGGCTGCCAGTATGACAACATTTGAAAGAAAAATAAAAGATTATTTTGCAAACTATACATTTAAAATTGGAAATTAAATAAAAATAGAAACGGTTGGACCTGCATTTCTAAATTTGCAATGTTACTTTTTGCATTTATAAAGTTTTCATACTCTTATCACATATGCATCTTTCTATAGGTTTTTCAAAATAATATAGTTAACATAACAGTTTCTTCTTCTGTGCCCCTTTTCCTTCACTTACCAACCCCAGTATATGTTAGTAAGTGTTCTTCAGATGTAATAATTTTAATATTTAACTAGACGGTAGGTTTGGGGGAATACCCATTCAAGAAAAAAAAAAAACAGGATGTCCTATTCTCTTGATGTGGTCATAAGTAAAATAATAATGATAATGACAGTCATTGAAAGTTTCTTCCAAAGTCTTTTACTTAGAATGTGCATCATTGTAAAGCATGAGGAAGGTGCACCGCTGGAAGGCTCCTTTTTATTAAAAGCCAGTAACTGAAACTGACACTAAGAGGCAGTACACAGGACACCTGGAACACTCATAGTCCCTTTGTAGGGGGAAAGCACATGAGGATGGCCTGGGCTCTTCTATCTGTTGTTTCTCCTCCAATCTACAACCAGCTTCATCAGGTCAGGTTACAGCCCTGCTTCCTTGAGTAAAAATTGTAATATGATTTTAGTTGGAAAGAAGCAGGGTCTGTATGCTTCCAAAGGACCAAGGAAACCTAGGCAGCTGTCGCTCACCTTTCCTGTTCCCCAGGACGATACCTGCTCTGCTGGGCTTGTGGGTGCAGAGGTGGGGCCAATGCACTTTGTCGGGCACAGAGGAACAAGCTGGTGGAAAACACAATGGGAAGGAAGAAGGAACAGATACAAACTCACTCTTCATTACGTTTTGATCAACAAAAATAGAAAAAGGTCCTAGGATGAGAAGCTTGCATATAAAATTGCTCTATTTAGAAAGGGTCGTATGGTGGTCCAAACACCGAAGACTATCATATTCTGATAAGACGAGGAGAAACCTCTTTTAAAAAGTAGATGCTGTTGAATGAATTGGACATTATACCTCTAATATTCTTTGTCCTGAACTCATTTAGCAGAGGAAATGGATATTTCATCAGACATAGATTTGACATTCCATCACATTATACCGTCGGCAGGACAAACTGTATGTTGGAAACAGGCAGGCAGAGAAGAGACACCGCTACCACTCTGAGGCCCCTGGTTATCTCATTTAAACAGATGCAAACCATGGGTGCCAGTGGTGCGATCACCAGCTGCTGCCCACTTTGTGAATAAATTGCTTAAAAGGATCCTTTTGCTTCCCAGATGTGACCTAGATTCAGATTTCCAAAGGCGGCTGTGAAGGGGGGGGGGTGTCTTTATTGTGTTAAAGAAAAAAAAAAACAATTGCTAGTAAAAATGCATAGTAAATGAGCTTATCTCACTTTTCCAGGTGTTTGGGCTAATATGTGATGGAATTATTGCTTCATTTATGAAAAATAATTGAGAAAAATGTTCCAGCAAATCAAATTTGGATAAAGGCTTAGGGATAGCTATTGTGCTGTTAGCAAGTTTTTAAATGGAAGGAAGAACGGGAGCTAAAAGAGATAATAAAAATATTTAAAAGTGCATTTGAGAAGTCTCTTAGAAAAGGGTCAGACGTGGGTGTGCTGTGGCGGAGTGAAGTGTTGAACAAGCAGAACAATTACAGTGCTTTCAGCACCTAGGAAAGCTGCTCAGAAAAAAAGAAGAGAAATCAAAGCCAGTCTGTGTGCTGGCTCTGATAAGTCATATTATTCTGTTAAATGCGGGAGAGAAATTTAAATGTAACGTCTTTATTCTGCTGTCCTTTTTATCTCCAGGGGCCGTTACTCCAAAGCCAGTTCCTGAACCTGAGAAGCAAACAGACCACACGGTTAAAATTGCTGGAGTGATTGCAGGCATCTTGCTATTCGTTATCATATTCCTTGGAGTTGTGCTGGTCATGAAGAAGAGGTGAGCCTGTAGCTGGTTGCCCCAAGTAGAGTTGTCCCTCACTGTTAGCGAGGTCATTTTGTGAGTATGAAAAGATGTAGCAACTGAGTAGGCAGTGGTGGCCAAGACACAGCTGTGACTGTGATTGTGAACATTTTTTTAATCATGTAGCATTTGCACTTAGGGTACAGAACATTAGAGTAAGTGCTTAGGTCTTTTGGGACTATAAAAAGTATATCATACCAAAATAAATACAAATGTATTTCTTCCTATGGGATAATATAAAAGTGATGTGAAAATATTTTATCCCCTGACAAGAGTTTGGTCCTAATGACTGGCAGTTCTTTTATGCTTGATGCTCCCAAGCTTGTGAGGAGGAAGACTTCCCTCCCATTATAATGAAAACTATGAGAATCAATTTCTTGAGCCAGTATCTTGTGTTGGCATCATGCTAGGACAGGTAATCAGTACAGTACCCATGAGAGAGCAACCTCTAAGGTCAGCCCCAACGTTAAATCAGAGCATCCCTTTGTGAAGGACCAAGTCATATAGCAGCGCCAGTGTTACAGTAGGGTTCTGTCTGGCTCAGGGATCATTCATTGGTGGAAGGAATGAGGAAGTCTGGTTATGGTAACTCTTTTCTTCCCTAGTTGGAAAACAGTGTCTGCTTTTGTGTGAGCAAATTTTTAAAAACCTGACTTAATAATAAAGAATTCAAGTAATATAAAATGACAAAGAAAACTATAGGTGATTGGAAGCAGTGGAATAAATGTTCCCAACCTGAGGAAGTGTATGGGGCTCACTGTTTTGCTCTGCACTTTAAAGCAGTCGTAGCCATAAAATGAGGATGTGGTCATGGATTGAGGAGGTGAAGCAGGAAAGCTTGCCGGTGTCAGATCACAAAGGTTATGTGGCCATGGAAGGAGGCTAGTCTCCCTCACGAAGTCTAACTAAGTTTTATGTTCAGCCATGAGTGTAGCAAGGAGGAATGCTCTTGCAAGGAGATTGGTTGAATGGAGAAGGAATAATAGGAATTAAATTTTCAATAGCTATTTGGAGGCAGATGGAAAAGTCTAGAAGGAACCTAGTTCTTCTTGCAGCAAGGCAGTAGTGATGATGCTGTTCACACGAATGTGGAGCAGGGAAGGACTAGAAGGCACCTGACATCAGCAGAGAGAATTCAATTCCGGACATTTGGAGTTCAAGGTTTTCTTATGTGGTGTACTCCCAGAGTACATTCCTGGTGCATGTTATTTCTGTGGGCTAGAAATAATAATCCTGACTCTGAAGCTCCTCAGTGTGACCTTGCAGATAGAGTTCAAGGAACATCCAGAGTGAAGATAAGCCTCGTGTTAGGGCAATATATAAGTAAGTTTATGCGCACATGAACCCAGCCATGTTTTTCCATGTTTCCTTTGTCCCTTGTTATATGTCCTTTTCCTACTTCATTGTTCCATTCGTTTTTAATTCTTTGGTTTGCTTGTTTTCTTTAGTGAAACAAGGTTTGACTCTATAACCTTAGCTTGCCTTGAACACAAGATCTTGCATCCAACCTTGGGTGCTGGGATTATAGGCATGAGCTACCTCTCATACCTAGCGTTATTTGTCTTTCTGTCTTTATTTCTCTTTCTTCTTCCTCACATTTTAGACTATTTTATTTTGCTATGTCTCCTTTTTTGTCCCTTATCACTCATATTTTTTATGGATAATCTCTGATTGCTCTTTGCTTTGATATTTATATAGATATCTGTTTGCGAATACTGATAATTTCATATGATTTTTAACATGTATCAAGGAAAATCTCAAGCCACAATAGGTTCTTTATATGTAGATATTCAAACTGAAGATTTCTAAGACTTATTTTAAATTCTTAAAGTATATCAGAGCTTCGTGTCATCCAGCAAGCTCTCTGTGAGGAACAGCTTGAAATGTAGTAATCTGGTTGCCCTTGTGACCTCAGCTAAATGCTAACTAATCCTCCAAGGTTTTGGTTTTTTTTTTTTCTGCTGAATTTGTCCATTTTTCTACCTTGGTCTCTCAGGTAGTCACGAGGTTGATGCTATAAATTATGCATTTGAAGAGATTGCCTCTGGTAACATATGGCCTTGATACAATTTTAGACTAAAGATCCATAAGTCACGTCAGATTTTACATGATTATTTACAACATAGTAATCTTAACAGGGCTGTCTGCACAGCATGCAACACTGTATTTGCTTTCTCTGAAACATAGACTATGTTCTCCATAAGACAAATTAACCAACACACTCTGCCTATAAATGCAATGCTTTAAAATTTAGGCTCGTACTACACGTGATAGAAATCCTTAAAACTTGGAATTGTTCAGGGTTTTTCCACCAAAATTCAAGTTTAAATTTTGCAAGCACCATTTTTAGACAGAATAGTTAAAACGTTGCATGAATCATGCATCAGTTGCTGGAGTTTCACTGGTGCGTAACAAGCATGTTTCATTATTTAAGCTACCCAGTAGGTCCTCCAAACACCCTCTTTGTTCAGACACTTTAAGCCCTGTGATGTTGGTTGCTGAGCAGTTGATCTTTCAGTCACATTTCTCACTGTCCCACAGAAGACTTTCAATAAATAAGCCGGCAGGGAGTGAGGAAAGAGAATGCAAGAGAGAGAAGGAAAAGGATGGCCTCAGGTGTGGATTTTTACAGAGAACTGACTATTTTTTATAGATGGAAATTAATATTATCAAACTTTGCAGAGTTTTATTTTTGTGCTTATAGCCTGGCTGTCCTCTATGCATGAATTTATTTATTACTATCTAGATATTTATCTGCTTACCTATCATCCATCTATCTATGTATCATCTAGCTATCATCTATTTACCTACAGCCTTAGTGTCTCTATTGCTGTGAAGAGACACCATGACCATGGCAGATCTTATAAAGGAAAACATTTAATTGAGGTGGTGGCTTACAGTTTCAGAGGTTTAATCATTATCATGGCAGGGAGCATGGCAGCAGGGAGCATGGCAGCTGGGAGTATGGCATCATGCAGGTAGACATGTAGCTGGAGAAGGAGCTGAGGATTCTGTGTCTTGATACGAAGGCAACAGGAAGTGAACTGACTCACTGTGCAGGGCTTGAGCCCTCCACAGTGACGCACTTCCTCCAACAAGGCCATACCTACTCCCACAATCTCACACTCCTCATTCTGCCACTCCTTTTCAGGCCATTTTCTTTTCAAACCACCATACCAACTACCTACTTTCCTATTTGGAACGGTGCACTTAAGGCCATGGCACAAAAGAAAGTAGGAGGCTGGAACTAATTTATCAGTATTTCGGAAAGTGCCACTGGAAATGTGTGCTGCCCAGCTAGTTGGGCTGGAGCTAACCAAGCATTGACGCATGTCTAACATTGTCAGCTGCTAACTTAGTGCCATCAATTTGCTTCCTGAAAAGACATTCCTGTGGAACAGTATTTGCGGTACATAGAGCTTCAATAAAGAATGTTAAGCCTGTCAATTTATGGGATGCTTTAGCATATAGATGAGAGTGACCACAAGCAGGTATGGTCAGGAAGGGTAATTACAATGCCCTATGACTCTCACAAATATGTCGGGCTTTGCCTGGACTAATGATGATATGAGGCGAGCTTGGCAAAAACAACAACAACAAAAACCCTCTTTGGTAATACCCAAAGGCTTTATTAAGTCTGTGTCTTCTGTCCCTATTTTAAATGGCATGTATCTCTGACAGTGCATGCGGTGCTTGTGGGGCAGCGAATGCTGAAGATGGCCATAAGGTGGACATCTAGAAAACAAAAGAGCCTCATCACAGCCCACTCTCATAATTAATTTAAAATAATGCAAATAGCAGTTGGTTTTTTTTAACCATATTTTACTCACATCTAATTTAGTGCATTTGTGAAAATACTTGCATTTTCAACATTTTCCATAAGGAATAATTTATCTCAATAACAGTTTGACAGAATTTAGTATATCTCCACTGTCGGTTTTACTGTGATTAATTATATTTGCTGTTGTTTCTAAAATTGCTGTAGATCTTACACAAGTTTGAGAGCATTTGTATTAATTATAATTATATTCCTGTCTAAGCCACTGTGGTATGTAGCAATCTCAACAGTTGTGACTATTGAAAAATAATTAAAGAGATATGAATTATTATGTAAGATAGCAAGCAGGAGCTATTTTTTTATGGAAGCACCTGTTAGTGATACACATAACTATCTTAATACTGAAATGTATACATTGTCACCTGTCTATGGTGCATTTTACGAATGAAACAGGCTATTAGACATTCAGCATTCATTCTGTTGTATTGAAGCAATACTAGTACTACCTAGAAGAAATCTGCCATGAAAATGGGAAATATTTCTGAAGACATCATGAAACAAAAAAGATAAGAGGGAAAATTTGATGAAGACCCTGTTTTCAAAGAGATGCTTGATGTGTGTGGCTGTAGCCAAGAGGATGTTAACTCTGGTTCACCGTTTCTGTCTTTTTACAGCCCAGCTGTATCCCAGTGTGACCTGGATATGGGAAATACCTTAAGTGTAATGCTTAATTCAAATCCCAGTTTCAAAAAATCACACATTATGAAAGTACATGGAGAAGTATATATGTCAATTCCTTCTTTCTCTGTGGCGTATAAAATATGTACATTTAGCATGTACTCACCTAAATAAAGACCAGATATAGAGGCTTTTGTACTCCAGCAAGTAAATAGGCATGCTTGGCCCAGGACAGATGCACACAAGAGTGTGTTTGGTTAGGTCTATTGCTTACCTCCTGCCCCCAGATTTCCTGGAAGCACAAAAAAAAAAGCCATTCTTCACTCTGGGATTCATTATGCAGAAGACTCTGCTTAGTTGGTGGGAGGGCTTGGTAATACAGACCCTCTTTCTGCAGAGATGTGCACTGAAGTGGCTGAGGTATCAGTGCTGCTGTGCTTAGGAAAGAGTCTGAGTCAGAAGGCTCTGCAGAGGCATGGCTGTGGCATCATTACACATAATACTTTAGGAAGCAAAGCCTGCCAGAACAGACCCAATGGCCTGCCTGCAAGATATCCTCAGTGTGTGCTTGCAGTGAGGCCCAAACCTGCCTTCACTTCTCTCCTCCAACTGGCACAGTCCCTGGAGGTTGGTACAGGCTCCTGAACTATCTTAGTGCTGGAGCCTGATGCCATCATGAGGCCGGGTACAATTGGCCTCCTGATTCCTGGTGTTATGGCCAGGTACTCTCCGGTTCAGCTCACCTTTATCCATAAATAAAAATTTTAAAAATTAAAAATAAATTTCCAAACAATTCCAAATCTCTTCCCTAAGCATTCCTCTAAGATCATATTTGTTGTGTATTTTTTAAGCTGAAATTCTATAAAGTCCTAACATGATTTATGAAACTTGACCCCCTTCTGGCTTAGGCAGAGCTTGTTGACGGCCTCTCTAAGAAACCACACACTTGCCAATCCTTAGCTGACCAGTTATTAGGCCGGGCTGCCTCCCCTATCAGTAGTGTACAGTTTCCTTTGCCTTATAAAGCCACGCTGCCCAAGTTGTTAGAGATGCTACTCCAGAGAGGTCACCCTAATGTGGACACCTATGTTCCAAAAGAACACAGTATGAATAAAACTAGTTCACATCTCAGGCCCCTTTGCACTTTCATGGTCAGCTATACCCTAAAGAACTGCACTCAAATTGAAGCCATAGTTTCTAAGTAAAAGGACAATTCATTATGTAAAGGGAGGAACACTGAGGGGAGAGAGTGCTTGATGAATGGGGGCCATTAAGAAGCTCACTGTTTCAAAGGTCAGAATTATAGATCTGATTATATGCAGAGCAACACTGCTCATTGATTTTTTTTTTTTTTGGAGGCTCTATTCTGAACATGAGACATGAAGGTTTTTTAAAATACCATGTGTCCTGTGATTTATAAAATTTTGAATTTTCAAAAATATCTTTAATTGCTGTCCTGACCACTGCATTAGCTTCAGCCTTTTTAGTGCAGTCGAGGGCACTCAGCAATCATTTCTCTTTCAGACGTTGTGCTGCTAATTTGAGTGATAATATGTGAAGAACTTTCAACAGTTTAACAGGAATTCTGAACAAATAACAAATCAAATTAAGCTAAGGTAAATGAAATGGCTCCGATGAAAGAAGCATAAATTAAGAGACAAACTAAGCAGAATGAAGAAAAAAACAAATTAAAATAGATTTTTGGATTCTGAAATGTTTATCAGTGTGACTTGAGGACTCCATTGCATGAGTCTGTTAGCCAAGAAGTCTCTTGCCTAGTCAATTTTTGTGCCTTGGCCAGCATAGCCTGTTAAATTTGTTTCTCTTTCAAATCCCATTTTGAGATGTGTACCCACTGCTTTGGGTGCTATCTTGGGGCACCACGGTGTGCCCTGCTGTTCCTCATTATAAAGGGGGTCTTTCTAGGTTATGTCCCAAAGAGTTAAAGGGTCTTAAAGGCTAATTTACAAACCCACGGTCACAGCACAATCATTCACAGAATCTAAAAGCTAGCAGCCACCCCAAGCACCAAAGGGCAAATGAGCAGACATACAAAGTGTGGTGAGATACCATTCATCCCTAGAAAGAAAACTTAACAAACCATAGCTACCACAAATATGAAGTAGCAGGCTAATGAAATACAAGTTTCTGAATGATAAATGCTATGTGGTATCACTCATATGAGGCATCTAGCATAGTCACTTCATAGAATTGCCAAGGGCTGAGGGAGAGGCAAAAGCTTAGTGTCTAATGGGGGCAGTGTCAGTTTGGGGTAATGGCCGTTTCCAAAGATAGGTAGTGGTGATGGTCGCATGGTTATATGAGTTACTTAATGCCACTGAACTACATGGTTTTTAAAATGGTATATCCACTTTCACAAGAAAGTCTTACCATTGGTAGGAAATATTTACATCAGTTTGAGTTCTCATCACCATCACCATCATCATCTTCCTAGCACCACACTGAATTTGGAAAAGGGCTGTGACAATCCTAGCCTGTTCTTTCTGTGTGTCACTGTGGTTCCCAGAGAGACAGAGCTCTGCGTCTTCCAGCATTGTTCTTAGCCCCACGTGCCCTCATGACCCTACTATGCTTCTCTTGGTCCTTGTGTGCACACTTGTTTGCTTCAACACAGGAGCTGTGCAGAGGGAGCTGCCAGGCATGGCTTCTGTCACTGGCACCCCTGTGCAGACAATGAGGCTCATGCCTGTGAGGATGCCAGCTTCTGGCCCAGAAGTGGGAGCTCTCTTGTCACGAGTGGAAAGACATTATATAGATTGAGGGTTGAACTTTAGCAAGACAGACATAGGCTCTGGAGGTGGGGTTGGAGCTTGAACTTTAAGCAGACAGAGTCTGGATGTGGCTCTGGTGTGAAAAGCTGGGGAATATGAGTCATTGTTATGTTTACCTTAGTGGCATACTAAGAGCATCAGACACCAAGGTATCGCCTCCCAGCGATGTAGGGAAACAGCCTGTCCTAGTCTTTAGTGACTTACACGTTGCTATTTTGGACAACACAGAGTATATTTCCAGCACTCAGCTAAAAATATTTAGTGTCATTCACATGCTTTCTGTCATATATTTCAACTGTACTTCATACTATTAGTATTACTTTGACAGATGTATCCTGAAAGCTACTAAATATTTTGAAACACTTTTGACAAGAACATATTTTTATTCTTCATGGCAGCTAATCTCACATTTATGCCAAACCATTTGGTTCTCTCATTAAAACTGGGATCTGAAGACCACTTGCTAAACACTACCAAATAACAGAAAACCATAGTGAGGTCTTTATGACAGCCTTGGAATTCTTACAGTTTGAAGTTTCATCATAAATGTGGAAAATTTGGAAAGCCAGTGCACAGTATTATGTTCAATGCCTACATTACTCTGGCTTCTAATAATTTTTCTCTCTTAACAAATTTTTGATCGTTTGCAGACTTTTTCTTCATTTAGTGAGAGAAATAAGTTAGTTCCTATTTATTTTTCTTAAAAATGTCTGTAAGTTTTCCTTTATTGCTACAATCAAGACCCAGTTATTTCTGTTATTGGAGAAAATAAAATATCCAGATATGACAGTAGATGATCATAAATTACTTATATATTTAAAATTTCTGAATTCGACAAAACAAAGTTAATTTATGGACCATTGCATTCTATTTTCCTAAATTTTATGGAGCATGGTTTGGCCACTGCTGTGGAGTTTCACACTTGAGGCCTTACCATCATGCACTATGACCCCATAGACTGCCTCAAGATACAGTTTATAAAATCAACTCCTATGTGCTCACCCCAAGTCTAGACTCACCGTAATACTGTGCATGTTAAGCTCTGCCTAGATTCAGCAGAAAAGTTAAATAAAATATATTGCCTTCCTATTTGAATATGGAATTTCATTTCTCTACAAATAGCATATCAACCTGCTAAGAGATAGTTTCTTGAGGTGAAGAAATACCATAAGTATATGGAACATTATGAAAACAGAAGATGGCACATGCCATCAGTGTGTCACAAGAAAAAGCAGGACTCAGGGGAGGAAGCAAGTCCCCTGCTCCCTCCTGCCATGTTCTGCTCATTGTCTTTCCCTTCCTCTTGGAAAGGGAATTGAGTAAGCCTCTTTCACAGTGTGTCACAGGTAGATCTTAGCAAATGGATAGCCCAGAACTACATAAGGAGACCATATCGCAACCTCTGCCCCAAACAAAAACAAAAATTCTCTCCCCAGATATGTCTAAGTTTGTGTCAAGTTGTCCCCCAAACCAACCAGTTGAGGGGTCCTTATAATAATATAAAATTCTTGCCTACCTTTTTAATAAGTTAAAACTATGGTCAGAAGCAGGAGGAGGAACTCACTGAAATTGCAAATAAAAGGGAGGTTCCCTCCAGAAAAAAAAAAAAAAATGAGGCAGTTTTATTGTACCAAGCCCTTATGCTGTCACCATAACTGAGTGGGAGGCAAAGAGGTCCAGAGGACCACTGCCATCAAAGGCACCAGGCATCCAGAACTTGTCAAATAACAACTATACTTGAAAGTGGTCTCCACTGAGCATGGAGGGTCAAAACAGGCCCAACATGAGGCTGTTCATCCAGCCTGCCTTCTGTTGCCGCCTAATTCAAAGATGCCCTGCAGCAAAAATAAATTAGCTCTAAATTTTCCATTAAGCACAGACTTCAGTGTGACTTTCTTGTGAATGTTCTTCTGTCGTTTGCTGAGGGACAAAAAAGGAAAAACCTGGGCTCCGGCATGCATCCATACAAAATTAATTCCCATAAGGAGACTCTAGATTCATCCTGTGGGTAATTAAGGCACCACATGGAGATCCTTTGCTCTGGACCTAACTAACCTTTTTAGCTAAGGAGTTCTTGTTTTTTTCCTTTCTTCAGTTTCAGCATTTACCATCTGAGGGGGATTGATAAAGGTTATGTTTCATGCATCTAGAATGTGCAGAAACTCGCCACTGCAAATGTCTCCCCAGTAAATGGCCTATGCTGTGTGCCCTACCGCCAAGGTAATTTATGTTGCTCAGGGTCTGTAGTTTTCTAATAGATTGAACTGTTAGGTTTCAGGAAGATTTAATGAAATATTGAACCAGATGTCACGGTTCTGCCACAGATGTGGGACTGTGAGGAATGAGGAAATGTTGCTCTGTAAACACTTGGACCTTTGCAAGTGGAGGAAATGTTGGGGTCCTAGAGGAAGAGTTTCAGTAGCGGTGGAGGAAGGATGGTGGGTGCTACGGTGCTCTGGGCTTTTGTGGAATGCAGGGTAGGCAGAGCTCCGGCTCTCACTTACACAGAATTGTCTAGATCTGGAAGCAAGTAAGACTTGAGATTCCTCTGGGTTATTATTGTCATCCAGTGTTAATCCTCTGTCACCTGTAGCCCCACATGCCCCACACCTTGGGATCAACACAGAGTTTTCAGTCTCTTCCAAATTAAAGAATAGTTTCAACTGTTTGGGAAGGATTATTATAGAAGTACATCCTATTCTCTGTCAGCAGCCACTCAAACTAAAAATACTTTTTAAAGCTCTAGCAGCCTGTTTGTTTTAGTTAAGATTTTATATTATATAAATGTGCCTTTAGTTGTCTTGTTTTGTGGGAAAAAAAATTTATGTGTGTGTATGTCACACATGTGTGGGTCCCTGTAAAGACCAAAGAAGGTGTTGAGCCACCCATCATGGGTGCTGAGACCCAAACTTGGGTCCCCTGGATAACTAGTATGGGCTGAGTCATCTCTCCAGCATGTTTGTCTTATTTTAAAGGGCCCTCCCATTTCTGCTAATCCTGACCAGGACCTAAGAGCACTCATTGGAGAGTCCCATCTCAGCTGCACTGAGGTAGATCTGGAATAGTTCTTAGTTAAGGATAGGTGTATACAGCAAGTAAGGGGACAAAAAAAGACTTTTAAACACAACTGGAAGGTGTTACCTCTTTCTAAGAATGTCTATGTGGACGCCAACAACACCCAACAGGAGGGTGGTTACACATCTTACTTATATTACTTCACTTGGTCCTCGTGGGAAATCTTTTGCAACTATTCCTGGAAAATAGAGGCTAAGAGCCAAAGGAAAGGAGATGAGTCTGTCTGTCAAGAATGTCTGAAAACCACAGCAGCTGCTGTCTGTCATCTGTCTTGTAGGTCAGTCATTACCAACATCAGATCAGGAGACTCCTAAGAGAAAAATATGCTAAGATGCTCCTGAGAAAATGTCAGCTCATTTTGTTTGAAGGAAAAGGCTGGGGCTGTGTCCAGGGTCTGGGGTTAAACTGAAGCAGGACCCTGAAGCCAGTATTTTGAGTAGTGACCTCTGAAAAGGCCCTTCCTAGACTCTCTTGCTTGATAGATTCAAAGATCGCTAGATACTGTTTAAGGTTCCTTGACAGAAGTAATGTTTGATCCTGGTATTTTCCAACACTGAGCTTCATAACAAAAGATTCAGCTGGATAAACTAGGCCCTACTCCCTTTTGGCTGGATAAACTAGGCCCTACTCCCTTTTGGCTGGATAAACTAGGCCCTACTCCCTTTATCAGACAGAACCTGTGTGAGTGCTTTGACTTACTTCTGTGTGAGCCAGCTACCAGAAATGAGTAGAGAGCCCTTGTTGTGTTGAATTGTACATGACGACTCCAAGCGCAGTCTGGAACCTAGTAATTACATCCTCTCGTGCATATACTCTGACCCTCATCTACTCCCTTCTGAGTGCTTAGGACTTACTATTGCCTAAGATCATGCTTATCAGCCCAGCCTTATGGGAAAATAGGATTTATAAACAAGGGGTTATTTTGAGGTGTGTGTCCTTGTCATGATGGATAGGAAATGACAGGTGGCACAACTAAACTCCACTATTCCTGTGTGACATTTCAAGGTTGTACTATGTTTTTTTCTTTATAGAAGAACTCCCTGCAACACTTGATGTGTGCATGCTTTTACTACTATCCATAGCTTGTTAGTATATGTGTCTGTGCATCACAACATTCACCGTTGTGTGGGATGGAGTTGTGCCAAGACACACCGTCTACCTCAGTCATCTGGGGCGCTCCAGACAGTGGCAATCTCTTTGTCACGCTACCTGGCCTACTGGATTAGAATGTGAGGCAGGTACTCCATTTGGCCAATTGGTCCTCTGTGATGTTTAAAATCCAGTGCCCTGAAAAGGTAGACCAACTTACTACATTTCTGTGTCTAACAGAATCCTAAAGTGTGATGATGCATGTGAACCACAGAGAGTTGGATTAAACACAAGTACTTAGAAACTTTCAAAGTGACCTAATTCTGCGGTCCTGATTCTGAAGGTGCTGTAGTACAACATAGCAAACACCTTTTGAAGCATCAGTAGATGAACTGACTCCTGTGGCACTGTGATAATTGTAGTGTGTTGAATGCCTAAAGTGTTATGTGTATGTCTGTACATTTTCCATATACATTGTTGTATACTAAACACTTCATCCCTCTAAAGGCCGTGTCCAGGGTTAGGAACAGGAGGGACATTACTTCATCCCATGGGTATTTGAGATATCTCCTCCTTCAGGACCCTGAGGTGCTATGGAGACACCGTGTACTAGAGCACCCCAGGATCTGAAGAGTATGATGATCTAGTAGGAAAAATAAGCTGTGGCCATGAAGACTGTCCAGAGGAGAATATGAGAAGAGGCTTTGGACAGCACAGGGGGCCTTTGAGGTCAGAGGCACACTGGCTTCACATAGAGAGTCATGAGAGCTTCTGAGGAGGGGAGGGGGCAAGTCTGTTGAAAGTCCTCACTGTGAAAATCGGAAAGCAGGTGGTAAGGACTTTCGTGCTATTGAAGTGTTCCCCTTTCTAGAAATCACTGTATTTATAACATTTGCTAATAGCTGATATCAGCAGAATCCCCCGTGTGCCCACTTTCTGTTGTTGCAGGAGCTGAGTTGAGACAACAGGCAGGTCAGGAAACCACTGCTTACAAACAAGCTTTATTGGTCCCTTTCTAGAGCAAATGGGAGTCTGAGCATGATTTGGGAAGGAAATCTAAAGACCAAAGCCAAGATAACTGGCTTTGGGTTTTAAAACAAGTATTTGGGAGATGTCGTTGTTATTTTGATGAAAGAACTTGTCCTCCAGATGGGGGAAGTGCCGCCCTGCAAAGTTGGGGAGACTGGTTTATCTCAGGACCTGCAATTCAACAAACATGCGGAGGACATAGCTGAGGAGAAAGTATGATTTGCTATCTCTCATTAGAATAAAAAAATTGCCTGCTATGCAGGTAGGAAAGAAGAAGCATACTTTGCTATTAAAATTACCTTTGTCTTATGATTGCCATTACTGTTTGAAGCATAACTTCCACAGCTACTTTCATTCAAAAGAAGCCATTAAGCCCTCACCCTTCCTTCCTGCATATGCCCAGTGTGCAGAAGCTTAATTAAATCTACAAGTGCAGCCTTAGAGGAACAAGAATCAAATTAATTGCAACATGGGCCACACATTTGTTTCACTGACAGTCCCTGCGCATTGGAGAAAAGGCAATCTGTGCAGCCTTATCTGAATTAGTAAACTCAATATCACTTTCCATTAGCATGGCCGGCCAGAGCCGTGTGTCTTCCTTCTGACACTGCTTACATGTTAATGTCCTCACAAATAGAGTCCGTTCCAACCCAGTTTACTGAGGACTCCAAAGTAGTAAATCCAGGACTTGGGCTATGCTGTCTTCAGCTTTCTGCCTCACTGGCTTTTGTAAGTTCTTTAGATTGAGCTCCATAATTAGACTGCAGAGTAATTAAGGAAAATTCAGCTCATGCAAATAGAGCGAAAGGATTTGCTGCTAATGATGGTCGTTATAACCATAGTCGAGAAAAATTAATTTGCAATACTATTATTCAGCTTTCCAGTGACCTGTGGTAATCTAAAGTGAGGAAATGATATCTGCATGTTCCTAAAGATTTCAGTAAATACTCTTCCACAACCAGGGGAATTTAACAGATAAGCTATGTATTTAAAGTTTTGTTTGTTTCTTTATTGAAAGTTTTAACAACAACAGAAAAGGAGGAGGGTTTTAAATCTCCTTTGTTTTTACTTTTGTTTCATTTTTGTAACATTTTAAATGCAACAGTGACCATCTGCAAATGCCCTCTTTGCAATTTATAGGGTTCCCAACTGGGGATTTAATTAGACAGTATATAATTTCCTTGCTTTAAGATTCTCATGTATGCATGCCTTCTTAAACTGAGTGTTTGTTACCTGTGAGCTGGAACTGGGAATACTCAACCCACATGAAGCTGCTTCCAGCCGCAAGGCCACCTCACTCAGCATGGGAGGCAAGAGCGTGGAGGTTCTGTTTTCCAGTTAGAACTGCATTGATGTCTATTTTAAACAATCCCAGGACCATCTCAAAGAGAAATGGGTGTTCTCACAGGAAATGGAGAAGAGATCTATTTGTGGCCTGATCACCCTCTCACTGTGTGTTTTATAGCAACTTCTCATTCTTAGATACTCTAGAGGACTAGCCTATGTTCTTCTCTGCCTACAGAAGAAAAGGCAGCATTTTGAAAGAGCAAGCACTCGGCCTGCTAATGGAGAGAAGCAGTGCTTTTTAAGTACTAAAAATTTAGTCCCTTCTAAGGTCAAATTGAGAAATTGAAAAATGTATGAGGTCACATTGTTGGGTTGTCCTGAGGGGACATCCCTCCTGAATTAGGAGTAACTGGTGAATTGCTTATTGTGTGGCAGTGTAAAAAAGAGACACTGAGTTAGACCCTCTAAAGTTCTTCAAGGAACAAGTGAACAAGGCAGCCTGTATGGTCTCCAGCTGCTGCAACCTCTAAAATTGGTCAAATAAGCAACTTCTTTTGGTGGTTACAGACTGGAGGCATGGGTCTGGACTTGGTAGTTCTGAGAACCCGGACACTTCCTCTCATTCCCATAATTACTCGCAAGCTATAAGCACAAGCACTGTGATTCTTGCTCATTAAGAATTTTACTGTGTGAGAAATATGTGAGTATCTAAGATTCACCACTTCCATTTCATCAAACAATGCTATCCATTTGTAGCTTAACCCCAAAGAACTGTCCACTAATAATATCAGGCAGAGTGCCATCCACCATCCCCACAGTGCTCACTTGTGACCTACTATTGAAGGAAGAGCAAGAAGGAGGGGATTGCCTGCTTGAGTGCTAGTGGTTGCTGGTGACTGAGTTTGCTCTGATTAAAGCACCAACAGCCAGTTGGCGGCAGGGACCTAGGTCAGTGACCTTCCCAAATGGAAGCCAGTCTCACTAATCAACAAGCCACTGAACACTTTATTAACAGCAGCCTATGCTGTGGTGAACATATGGGAAAAGGCTTATGGTGTCAGTATGAATGTTTTGTGGCTCAGGTTGAACAGAAATATGTCTCTTTCTCAGTTTCTTTATTTGGTTGTCAACCTGAGAACTGGAAACTCTAGATAGGGACTGTCTATGTGTCTTTGACTTATCTTAACTGTGTTAACTGGGGAGGGAAGCCTGCCCAAGTGGGTAACACCATTCCCTGGAGCTGAGATCCTAGGTAACAATGGAGAGAGTTGAGTGACTTGTACCAATTTATTGTTCTCTACTCCTTTACTGCAGAGAAAGGTGAGAGCAGCCCAGGGAGGTTTGAAGACACACTGTCCATCAGCTTCCAGCTTCCTAGCAAGGTGACAAAATACCATAGGTATCTTAATGAAGGAATTGGTTTGTCTCTTGGTTTAAGAAGCCTCAACCCATGATCAGTTAGCTTTGCTGCTGTGGGCCTGTTGGTGCACATTGTACCATGGCAGGAGCATGTAGATAGCAGCTTCTTCTCTCCTGATGCCTGGGGTATCTAAGTGTAGATCCCAATAATCACATTTCCTCTTTTTAAGTTCCAGAAGTCCCTTAGTGCATCCTGGGTTAGGGACTCTGTTTATTCATCTGTTCAATTCCTTTTTTGAGTACCTGCTGTCAAACTAATAAGGTTAGACAAATCAAATTTAGTAGAATCTAATTGAGCAGAAGATGAAGCCAGAATCAAGCGGCTAAGAAGCCAAAGGGAATCAGAGCTCTACCCTCCCCTGCTCTGCTCTCATCTCCTCTCTCTGCCCTGCATGGTCCTGCCCTACTCCGTCCTGAGAGGCAAGCAGGCCATACCTTTGGACCAAGAGCAGCCTCGGTATATAAGACTTGGTTTGTTTTAACTAAACCCAGGCTGATTACTTGGCCGCCTGTGGTACGTGAGGCTTGGCTGCTGTGCTTAGGTAAGACCCAGCCATTGTTAGAAAAGCAGAGCCAGGTTTTCAGCTAGTTAGCCTGCCAAGTCCGTGCCTCTGTGTGCTTTGTGCTGCCACAGCCAACAGTCCAGCAAGTGTGTACTTGCAGAGAGCTGAGACTTATTGCTCACAATTAACAGGCTTTGGAAAGCCAGGACAGTGGGGCACACATCTACCAAGGGCTTTTGTATCACTTCATCTCCTGGAGAAGGATGAGAGAACCCAGGGGACTAGAGAGGGAGAGACCCTTTCTTGGGAACCCGTGGTAGCAGCATTGCCGCCTTCATGAAGGCAGAGCCAGCATGACCTGCGTATCTCTTAGAGGTCTCACCTCTCAGCATCACTCACTGAACATTCAGTTTCAAAGACATGGGTTTAGGGGACACAATCGTGTAGCACGCAGGTTGCAGCTGTCACTAAGGACTGAAAGGGAGGGGCCATGCTCAGACCAAAGTTCATCTAACAGTATGTCAGACACTGTTCTAGGTACTGTGGGAAGTAATTCTGGAGGTTTTAAAGTTACATCAAATTATATATTCTGAATGATCCACAGAGAGGAAAATGGGGTTCGGGGGGGGGGTGCTTTTGCCACTATTCCCAGGTATACCCCAGTCTTTACACTGAGAAACTTGGTTAGAAGCCAGGTAAAACAAGTCTGACTTTGAGGAGACAGAAGTAATTTTTGTAGAGCTGAGGGAATAAAACAAAAGTGAGGAGAGGAAATGGGACGCAGGCCTCAGGGGCCAGAAGTTCCTGTGTGAGCTTGCTATCCACACAGTGGCCAGGGACCGGGGCTGTAGCTCACTGTGGAATGATGTGCACACGCAAGGCTCTAGCCTCAATCCTCAGCATCACAAAAATAAACATCAAGGAGTGTAAGGGCAGGGGTTGCGGCCTCAGGAAGTAGAGCATTTGATCATCTCAGAACCACAGGAGTCAGGCAGAGCTGGACACTGTGGAGAAGACAGGGACAGGACAGATGGAACCAGCAGTGGGCAACTGTGCCTCTGTGTGGGCCCGTAGAACTCTGGGATGTGTCTAAGAAGAGAAGAATCTAGTTCTGAAAACAGCAGTGGGCAACTGTGCCTCTGTGTGGGCCCATAGAACTCTGGGATGTGTCTAAGAAGAGAAGAATCTAGTTCTGAAATATTTGCCCTGGTGGTTTCTTTGACAGTCCTTGCTGCAGACCCTGAGGGCCCCCGAGGGCTGTCACTCAGAACCCACTTTTCCTCATCAGAACTGACACTAAGACAGTTCTTTGCTGAGGTACCTGGGACACTCAGCCTGGTTATATTTTTTTTAAAGGAAGACCTGGAACTCTAAGGAAAACCATTTTCCTGCATTTGCAGAGGAGGAGATGGAGGGGCTTGAGAGCTTCAGAATCATAGGTCTTGGGCTCATCTGCCTGACGGCTCTCAGTTTTTATGAGTATTTAACTATTTTCCTTCCTGTTCCTATTACCATGAAAGAAAACCCATGGGAAACCAGCCATGCTATTCAATGTGGAGCATTAAATGTGGAGCATAGAGCTATTTACATTTGTTGAATACATTAAAGAATCTTATGTATCTCATTTATTCTGAAACATTCTGTCCTACTGTGTACACTGAACAGTAAGCAACACATCATGTTCTATTACATTTGCTTTGGGAGTTTTGCAGATGTCGATTTTATTTTTTTTCAATTTTTTTTTTGATTTATTTATTTATTATGCATACAGTTTTACAGAAGAGGGCACCAGACCTCATCATAGATGGTTGTGAGCCACCATGTGGTTTTGCTGGGAATTGAACCCGGGTCCTCTGGAAGAACAGTCAGTGCTCTTAACCTCTGAGCCATCTCTCCAGCCCCACAGATGTCAATTTTAAATGTTTGTATTTGCTGACTTACTTTTTCTCTGCTTCCCTTCCAGCCATTCATAAAGCATATAATCTTTTTGTTCCTTGAACTAAAAATATATCTTATTCAATGAGCTGAGGAAACGTTCAGAAATTCTCCACTCCTAAATCCATAAATTTAAATTAATTTTCTCAGATTAATCGTTTCTTTTTTTTTTTGGAATAGTAAAAAGGAAATGTTGAGCATAGTGTCTTTTTTAAAGAGGTAAAAGCAAGATTTAAACAAAATGCAGAGACATGCAGTTTAGCATCAAGCTAGCTGTGGCTGTGCATAAAATTTAAGTACTATATAGTCAGAGGGAAGGGCCCGCCTGCCCTGGATACAAAGAGTGCCCAGCTGCAATTGTTCATTCTCCAGTGTTGCTCTACATTCTGCGCTGTTGTGCCAACCCATAATTGTGAGGCCAACAATCTAGCCGAGATGTAAGTGACTAGAGCTGATGATGAAGCAGCTGCCACAGGTCTCTGTATAACAAGCAACACACCGCTGTAGTGTGTAGGAAGCATCCATTGTAACTAGTGGCCTCACGCTCATTGCTTACAACACTGTTCACATCCAGCCATGGAGCTGGGTTAGCAGAAGAAAAGACCATTAAGTTGATAATCAAAATTGTGAATTTTCTCCTAGTCTCACCGTAAGTGGTTTAATGGACAAAATATAATAGAATATGTATGATACAATTCCTTTGAAATGAGGGCATGCATCTGAATCCCTAGAATACTTTTTTCTTCTTCTTCTTCTTCTTCTTCTTCTTCTTCTTCTTCTTCTTCTTCTTCTTCTTCTTCTTCCTTTTTTCCTCCTCTTAGAAGAAAGATTCAGATTCTATTCCAGACCTACCCAGAATCCCCAGGGATGACATACAAGCATAAATATTTTAAAATTGTATCACATTAATAAAAGATATATTACTTTTAGTTTAAAAGTCCTGGGTTAAAAAGACAATCGTAGTGAGTTTTCAGAAAATGCCTTTCTGAAGCAAACTGGACATGAATTATTTTTGTAAATTATTCATTTTTCTAAGACTCCAGGGTTGAAAGATAAATGGAAAGACAGAGACCCCAGGATTGAGAGACAAATGGAGACACAGAGACCCCCAGGGTTGAAAGGTAAATGAAAAAAACACAAAAAATACCAAAAAAAAAAAAACCAAAGTAACAGACCATCTCATTGTCAGAATGCTCTTCACTGTTAATGATTTACTTGAAAAATAAAGTGAGCACTGTTTTATCTTAAATGCATACTTGATGCCAACTTTTATGGAAATTATGGACGGGTTTACTGGGTTCTTTGGTTTCGTTGTTTTTGCTTTTTTGATTGGTAGAGTACTTAAAGGTTTTAATGACCAAAGTTTATTTATATTATATACGCTCTGAATTAAGTCTGTGAAATGACTAATCCAGTTAATTAACATATTCATTACCTGGTGGGGGGAGCATACAGAATACCTACCCTCCACCCTCAGCAAGGTTTGAAAGTGGACCACTGTAGATTAGAGGCTTAGAAGACTTAATAAGATGCTGTGTGTGAGCCCAGATAAAGAAAATTAAAAGCAAACAAAAACATTTGGGGCAGGGCTAGGGAGACTTCTCAGGGCTTGAGAACATGTGCTGATCCTGTACCCTACATTTGGTTCCTAGTATCCCATGTTGGCTAACAGCCATGCGTAGCTCCAGTTACAGGTGCTCTCATCTGGTTTCCATGGGCACCAAATACATATATGGTGCTCTGACATAATAAGACTCAGACACATAAAAATAATTGCATCTTTAAAAAATTGGTTGTATGTAGATTTTTTATGTTAAATGCTCTTAAAAATCATTCTTTTCTTATTTATGATACAATTACAGGTTGTAGGGTTTTTATCTAAACTCTCGGGAATAAAAGTGGACTTAGGGTAAAGGGAAGGATTTGAAAAATATTTGAATAGGTTTTCTTATTGAGAAACTATAATTCAAAAATCCAACATTTAAATACTCCAAAGTCTGATACTTTTCAAGCATCATGTTGATACTCAGTATGTTTCTGACCTTACAGCAAATATTGGATTTGGCAATTTTATTAGGGCAGGGCAAACTGTGTTTTGATTTAAAAGAGAAGCATGATGAACTAGTGTTTAGAAAGAGTACCTAAGAATGTCACATGGTTCCATAAAGACATATACATTCATACACACACAGAGAGAAGCGTGTGAGAGGAAAGGAAGGAAGGAAAGAAGAAATGGAGTAAATGGAGGCTAATTTTTTTTCCTTCTTGTAGAATTGATAAGTTTCAATGTAGAAAGTTATGCATAAAGAAGGCTATCAAAGAATATGGTAAGAATGGCTGACTTCTCTTCCCAAGGCCTGGAGGATATTGATGTTATATTGTTTGTAGTCTTTCTAGCATTGTGCTTTGCAGAAGAGTCAAGTCAACAGACTACCCAGTATCCCAATGGCCTTTAAAAATGATTAAACAACAGTTCGGAGTTTTCTTCCCCCTGTGAGCTGTGGTTGAGTGTAAGCTGTCCTGTAGACCCTGGCCAGATGCCTTCCCCACAGGATCCTATCCTGCAGACTCAGGGAACAATCCCAGTTGGAGTCCAGCATGTGGGGACAGAGAATCTGAGAACAACAGCCAGTGAGCAGCTGGCAGCATCTTGCTGTGATTAGATGGAGACAGGAGATGGGGAATCAGTGCTTCCTGGGTGGCAGAGCCTACCAGCTGTTCACAAGGCAAGGTGGGACGGGAAGAAGCTGCTTATCTCGATGGCAAGCTTGGTGCATACAAGGTAACACTCTAGCTCTGGAGATGCTCTGCCCCAAAACACTGTGCCTTGGCCTTCTTTTTACAGTGTTGTGTGTTTTCTAAATTGTCTCACATGTGCAAAGTCATCGTTTTTAAGTCCTAATGGAAACTGTATTAAGGAAAGCACCAGGTCTTACTAATCTTACATGACTGAGTTGTATCAACACTGGGTACTTTTTCTCAGTGATGCTCTCCCATGTCACATTCTTCCCTTGCAATGCCATTTGAAATGGACTTTTATTTCCAATGATTCAGATTCAGCTTTTCCCTTCACCATATGTGCATGAACACCGCAGTTCAACATACGTTGGGAATTTTTGATTTGACACTGAAATCCATGGATCATCTCTTCTTTATTCAGCTATACTCAGACCCCACCATCCACATTAGCAATGCCCCCCTTTCATAGAGGAACCACACTGACCAATTATTCCACTGGGACTCAGTTTCCCTTTTTCAAAAGCTAGCTATACCCATCATAGGAAACCTTATAACCTGGACCAGATATGTCACATGCTTTATCCAATGGAGTTTTGATTTTGACAGAAAAGTAATTATGAAAAAGGTGGTCATGATGAATACCATGTGGAAAAATGAGGCCATTAAGAGACCATGGTTCTGTTTATAGAAAGTTCTTTGTGCAGAAATTTATTCAAAGAGCAATGCACTCCAGTTCCATTATGAAGAACTCAGAGAGCATGCTGGACTCCAGACTCAAAATCAAAGGCTGCCTCCTTCATGGCTAGAAACTTTGTACCCTCTGCAGTGGCTGTGGGGATATGTTTGCATTCACAAGCTTTGTTTTATTTGTTATGACTTCAGAACCACTGTGATTTATGGCAGAGGCAGTCTGGAAATAATATGAACAGGCAACAGTACAGCAACAGCTATTTCCAGCCAACATCTCCTATCTGCTCAGAGAAAATGTAGAAATCCAATTCTCAATGACATTTCAGTGGGGGTTTTTTCGTTTTGTTTTGGGTTTTTTTTTTTCTTTCCTTGCTTTTGAAATGCTGCATTGTTTTGTACACTCCTATCTAGGACTGCCATGTATTTAGAATGACAAAGTGTTTGCCAGCCCAGAACTTGGATCATTTTCCCTGTTTTGTCAGATCTAAGCCATTTTTACTATTGTAAGTGTTGAGTATACTATTCTCCCATCTCAGAATACAAGAAGGAACTTTTGAGAAATGGTCTCTCCCAGACCCCTGAGAGCTCTAAGGGCAGAGCCCCACATTTGAGCAGACTTCCTCTCCAAAAGGACATTTTCTGCCCAGAAAGCTCTCAAGAGCTGTAGTATCATTCATTCCCCATGCTTTGGCCAGCCAAGGGTGTGGGAACGAGCCAGGAGGAAATGGAGTCAACATTTCCGACTCAAACAGTTTCATTTTCTTTCTGTTCTCAGAGCCCAGTTATAGAATCCTTTCATGTGTGCTCCAAGAACTAATTCAGACCTCTAGTTCAAGTGCACAGGTATTTTGAGGCTTTATCATAGGAGACTGACATAAGGTTATTTCAGTGGTGGCTGCTTCTGGAAAGTTTAGCAGTTGTTGGAATGTGTAGACGGAATCAGCCAGCACTCTGCCAGTCATCTATTTAGGATGAACAAAGGACAGTAACAAAGAAACATACAATCAGCCCTGACATCATATGAGAAGGAAACTGGGAAAGACACCTCGTCCTTCCCTAAGCTGGGTTAGTGGTTTGGTTGGTACAGGCCGAGGACCTACCCCCAGCCTGCCTACTCAAAATGCTCTGACCAGAGAAGCTTAGCTTATTCAGATCTTGAGAATACTTCCTGTACTTATTGGCATCTGTTAGCAGTGGTTCCAAGGTCTAAACAGGCAATTCTGGGAAGGTGAGAATAATTCTACAAGGTATTTTTAGGACACTTGAGGTTTTACTACAGCCCATCACATGAGGACAGGTGACTTCTTACTGCTAACATTGTGTCCACACTCAGCAGTGCTTGAATTTTGTAGCATCTTAGATTTTTCGATTTTGAGAATAAGGATACTCAGCCTGGGGTTGACTAGTGCTCTTCAGTTGAGCACTTGGCCTATTGATGGCCATCTTTTAGAACCGTCGTTTAGAGCTAGGCATGACAGAGTACCTATCCCAGTGAGAGAGGCAACTGCCAGAGTAGGAACACTACTCAGAGAGGTTCAGCTGGCAGCAGAACCTGAGTTTCTGTTCCTCCAGCATTTAAAAGAACTCTGAGCTTGGGACCTGGCGCATCAGTCCCTTCCAGTGGTGTGAAGGTGAGCCTGGCCTGACATAGCCTAGGATAATACAAGTTTTGATTTGTTTCATTTTACTGATACAGTAACTTAAGCAGTCAGAGGTCTTCTCTTATCTGGGTGAAATCTTACACTGTTGTTTCACTCTGCTGTTGCTGTTAGAAAGCTGAGCAGCAAAGAGTGGATTGAACCAGGTTTACCTCTTTGAAGAGAAGTATAGTGTCACCTAAGAAAGCGGGCTCAGGGAGAAACATATCAGCTCGCTAGTTCTACAAAATGTAGAAACTGTGTTTGGCACATAGCACTGGCCAGCGACGTTCAGCTCTCTAGGCGTTGTGCCACCAGAGGGGGTTGTTGGCAATGGCCTTGTCATTGGCACTCAGATTAGTTTCATATTGGATGACAACTACAGTTTATAGCAAAGACTGTTAGATCACACCAAAAATCAATTTGGAGAAATGCCTGCCAATTAGAGACCACAGCCCTCAATCATATGAGATACTGGCCTGTTTCACACTGCCGGGGTATTGTCCTCACTTCCCCTCTTGTGAACTTGAGTTAGAAGCCACTGTTCCTAAACCGTGATGTCACCGCAAGGCAGCCCAAAGCACTCAGAAATGCAAAACCCATGAAAGGAGTGGTAGAGTGAACATACCGCATATGTCAGTGTTATACCTTGGTTTTGATTGCCTCTAAGTGGCCCACTACAAATGTGTTTTGTAGAAAGTGCCCAAAAGTCCTCATTCCAAACATTTAAAGTTAAGAAAAATATTTAATCCTGCTTTGTTGTAAGAGATAAGAACAATTTGTAGACCTAGTGAGTGCTAAGTGATATTTTTTACAGTACTTCTGTGTTTAGCAACACATACAACTACTAATGCCTTAATGAGCTTTACAATGGAATTATATCTAATAAGGTGAAATATTTAAGGCTTTAAAAGCATATTAGGTGATAATATTACCAGTTACTCAGAACATTCTTTTTTTTTTTTTTTTTAAATTTAGAGTGTCTTGCAAATGCTATGTCAGAAAGCTAAATGTCTATGAAGCATTGTGGATAATAACAGTTATTTCAGATACATTTTATTTGTTTTACAATACTTTAAATTGTTGAATGGTCTTTTTAATAATGAGGAAAAAAAGGTGGAAAAGAAAAAGCATGTTCCATTTCTTTACAGTAAGGTTTTGGGTCACGCTCTCAGAAGTTCATTTCTGTTCATAGGAGAAGGTTGGAATAAACAGAATGAAGTTGCTGCTTAGGTTTCAGTTTTCAGCTTCTAGGCAGTTAGTGCTGGCTATGGATAACTGGTATCATGTTCTAGCAATATGTATGTTAAAGCTGAGTTCATAAGATTAACCAGGCCACATGCAGTCCTGTGGCTCTACTAATACAGTTCTGAGTAACAGCATTTCCTCACACATCACACACAGAAAGCCTTACAAGGCTGAATATGTGTATCCTCCTGGGCAAATGTTCAGACACAGTGAAAGATGAAGGTTAGTCTTTCCATTCTGCCTGGTGAACAAAGCCATGTTCTTTGATTGGGTGATGAGAATCCAGTGCCAAGGCAACTGACTCCAACCAAAACCCAGTCTTGCTAACTTCACCAGCCTCTGAAAGCCTTGTCCAGGAATTCTACCCTTCAGAGTTCCTGTTGGAGCCTGATAGGAGAATGTATGAGTTCACTGGGTAGACACAGCAGTCCCTGTGCATGGCCCCCACTTTTCTCAGTGCACATTCTGGGATGCTTAGCAAATAAATATGTATGAAAAGTTGATCTCCAGGGCCAGACTATGGCTTAGAAAAATGTAAATGTTCATATCACTGGAGCAGAATTTGCTATTGATCCTTAGATTGAGTCATAATTTAAACCAAGACATGCTTTTGTAATTAAAGATATGAGTTTATATTTATCTTTAAAATAAGGGATGGAGAGATAGCTCAGCAGTTAAGAGTGCTTGATGCTCTCCACAATAAATCATGTCACAAAAGCTTGTAACCCTAGCTCACTCTGTTGACCCCCACAGGCATCTGAACTCACACACATACCCACACAGTCACAAACATACACAAGCATGCATAGTTTTAAAATAAAAATTAAATTAATTAAATTTGTTTTAATTATAAATTATTAGTTTAATTAAATATTAATTATTTTATTAATTTTTAAAAATAAAAATTAAATAAAAAATTAATTTAATTAAAAATTAAAAGGAAAATAAACGTAATGCAATTATTACTCTATCAGGTGTCCACTGGGCTTCTGCTCGGTGCTGGTTCTACAGAAATGGAGAGGAACACTCTAAATGCCCAGGACTACAGAAGCATAAACAGTACTTTCTGCATTGTCCTACAGCTCTGTAGGTAGAGCTTTGTATCTTATTGGGCTCTGTTCAACTGGATATGTGAAACGACATTGCTCAGTTAAGGTGAGACAATGACAGCCCCTAAAATGTTATATGCTAAAATAAGTACACTCATAAAGCTACCATCGCCACCCCTCCTGGGCTTGCTTGACTGTCTGAAGTGAACTCTTCAGGTTAGTAGTGGCAGCAGAGGGTGATGGGGCAGGTGCCCCTGGAGGTGACTGCAGAAACAGAAGCCAAGTCCCCTGCTCTTTAGATAAAAGCTGGTCAGATGCCACCAGCCTGATTCTAGTGAGTTCCTCTTCCTCCTGCTCTGCTGTGGGTCTTCCTTTCCTGTCATAACTGCACTGAAACTTTTTGAGGGTTGATGGTTTTCACATGTCCTGCATGTGTCATTGTACTCCTGAATACATTGTATACTCAGCACTGCTCAGTAACGAAGACATTAACAGGTTGAGTGTCCCTTAAACACACTCTCCAGGGCTGGGGAGATGATCATTGTGTAAGGGTGCTTGCTACTATGGCTGACAACCTGAGGTAGACCACCAGCACCCACATGATGGGCATCGAGATTGGAATATTGAAGATTACCTTCTGACCTCTATATGCATGCCGAGACACACTTACATACAAACACACAGTTGTGAACATGTTCACACGTGCACACATAAGAGAAAGAGAGACAGGGAGAGGAAGCAAAGAAGCAGAATTCAAATTCACACTGTTCCCAAATCTAAAGCTTTTTGGTTTCGGTATAATGCAAGTGAAATAATCCACACCATTGGAGCTGGCAAGGTGAATCAGAGGGGAGCAATGCTCCCTGCGCAAACCTGTGCCTGTAGACCTGAGTTCAGTCCCTAGAGCCCACATGAAGGTAGATGGAAAGAAGGGAATCCATTAAGTTGTTCTCTGACCTCCAGAGTTGCATGTGACATGTTTGTATACACACACACACACACACACACACACACACACACACACACGCCAGAAAGTTTTTCGTTACATTTGGATCCCATCCCCAAGATAGTTCCTGATATACGTGCAATTACCACAAAAATCTGAATAATCTCAAAATATTCCTAGTCTCAAGCCTTTGGATAAGGTAGACTCAACATGTATTGTCCTTAAATTACCATGGAGAAAATCACAGTGCACACACTTTTAGACTTGCAGATGGTCAAAAAAGGTGGGGGTTGGAGCTGTGAAAGCTCACAGCAAAGAATATGACAGTGAGCCTGGCCTCTGTATCCTGCTTTATGTATGTGTCCTGTTTGGTAAGAAGAGGAAGTTATTGGAGGAGCAATATAGGAGGCAGTTGAGTCTGTTGGCAGAATTCTGAGTAAAAGTCAAACCATGGGGCAGCGTGGTTCAGTCATAGAAGACAGCATTCAAAGGGGCAGATCTCAAGGAAATGGCCATGGAGGCTTACCAGGAAGATCCATTTATTACTTACTTAAATAATCCATCACAGGGACAAGACTCATGAAGGCCTTTCATCCCAGAAGTACTACAAAGAAACAATGAGTACAGATGAATCTTACAACCTCCCTGCTAAGGGAGCCATGATTGATTTGCCTGGTCACCAAATGTAAAGGTCACTCAGCATTGCTCTGTGTCTCTTAACAAACTTCTCTTACCCTGGTTTGTCTAAGTTTTATTGCCACTGTTTCTTAATTGGTATTTAAGAGAGAATAAGTAGCATCCTGCCCATTCTGAGTCAAAACCATGATTCTTAGTCATAAACCATCTTGGTTGTTCAAGTAACATCACAGGTGTTGTCTCATGATAATGCTGTAGATATTATCATGTGTGTCACAAGAGACGACCCACAGGCATCCCCTGAAATGAATGGCTGGTCTACAGGCCTAGTCACTGTTTGAGAGAGGCCCTGGAAATGGCATTTCAGGTAGGAGGAGGACAAATTTGAGCCCCTTTGCTAGGGAATGTGCCATGCTAAGCTGAGGCTGAGTGGCAGGTTCTTTCCACTTCTTTAGTGTGGGGCAGCATTCTCATCTGTAAATTCTAAGTTGTAACTTTGTATTCTAACCTGAACTTCTTATCTTCAAGTAATTCCAACTCACAGAGTTATAAGCATAGTATAAAAATCCTTATATATTTTCTCTACTTTCTCTAATTATACCAAAATACAATTATGAAGCTATTATTTCTGCTTTATTTGTCTGCTAGGATTGGCATGAGAAAATGCCATTGACTAACTAAACCAAAAGTCAGGGGATATCTGAGGACCAGCTGCTGGCCAGGTCCCTGACTGAATAAGGGATCCCTTGCTGGAATGCATTTGGTTCCCTTCTCACCGTACCCCGTGTGCAAAGAGAACCCCTTTCTCTTATAAGGATGCCTGTTCTACTGGGTTGGACTAAGCCCTAGTGATCTCACTTAACCACATTTCCTAGAGGCCCTGTCTCATAGCCACACTAGACACAGGGTATAAATAGGTGAATGAACACAGGAGTCATAGTTCAATCCACAGCAAACCCTCTGTGCTGATATGGGGTATATTTAATAAAATAGTCTGAATATCAGAGGACACAGCCATCGCTCCAGCCTTTGTCTTGTCTTGTTTTGTTTCAATTTTTGAGACAGAGTTTTCTGTATAACAGTCTTGGCTGTTCTGGAACTTGCTTTATAGACAAGGCTGGCCTGAAACTCACAGAAATTCTCCTGCCTCTGCCTCCTAAGTGCTGGGACTAATGGTGTGTACTACCACTGCCTGGCTGTTCCATGCTGTGTTTTCATGTGTATACATTGGGTTTCTTAAGCACATTCTACCTCTTTGAATGTGTTTTGTCCCTTAGAAAGTGGAGTCACCTTAATGAGACCTTACAATGCTTCCTTCTCTATGCATGTCATCCACAGTGGTACATGTGGTACATGCCACATGCCCAATAAACTCAAGCCCAACAACATTTGGAGACATTATCCTGAATATGAACATATTCAATATTTAAATTTTATATTTAAATTGCATACTTAAATGTGCAGGTAGTCTGATTTCAAAGAGAGCCTAACCTTTACATGGGAAGGATTTGCAGAACTTTTGGGTTACTCAGACTCTTACTTATTGTAAGATCTCACTGAATAGTTACTTTGAAGAAAGTAGAAAGCCAAGGCAAGAGAGAGTGCCACTATCCCCATACTCACATGATAATAGTTAGAGATCATATGTTACAATAAAATGTAAGCCTGTGTTCAGTTTAAACTCAAAATGGTGCTACCAGGGACCTCTTCTTATGGGGTTCATCACCTTTCCTGATCTCATCAGAAACCAAGGTGGGATGACTGACCTCTTGTAAGTAGGTCTAAGTGCACACTGTGGTGTCCCCAATATCAGTGAAAGCATCTGACATCCACTCTCCAGATGTTTGCCCACTGGTAGTTGTGTGAGGTTATATTTATAGTGATGGAAAACTATGTCTCCTAGATTCGTGCATGTCATTCCTCTGAGTGAGTAAAAGGTAGGACTCTAAATCAGCAGCCCTGCTTCCCTTTCCTACTCAAATATTTTTCATAAATCTATACAGAAATGTAAAGGGACAAGGCAAGAATACTTAAATACTTTTGCTATGGAAGTGTGCAGAATCTAGGCATGTGGTCTCCCCAACAACCTCTACAGACATTTGGTCCATATGTGCAGATTCAGGTTAGGACTCAGACTCCAGCATCCATGTAAAAGCTGGGCATGGCTGGGTACATCTGTCACCTAGCCCTGGATCCCTGGAGTTCACTGACCAGTCATTCTAGCCCAAACAATGAGGTCCAGGTTTAAAGAGAGAATCTGTCTAAGAAACTAAAGTGGAGAAATGATTTCAGGACATCCTGTCATCACGTCTTTGATTTTTCATGTACCCTTGCACACACAAAAGAACCAGCTGTGTGCTGGTAAGAGGTTTTGTGCTGTTTATTGGGGAGATAATTGGAAGAACTTTAAATCATTTTATGTGGAAGGCACCAAAGACCACTGTCCTCTGGTACCAAGAAGGAGGTCCCTGAGAGCTGGTTGCACTGGCCTTTCACGCTTATGGTTTGCTGAAAGCTGCCCAGCCCCCTGCTGTCCCTGATGTGGCACTTCTTGCCCATCCTCACTTGCCTGACGGTGGGTGTGTTTTCATCTTCCTGTCTTTGTGCTGAGTTGTACTGTGCAGCGAATTAAGACTTGACATTGGTTGTTGAGTGGAATAGCTCAGTTGGGTTTTTCATTGAAACATAAAGAGGGAAGATTAGAAAGTATAATCCAGACTTAGAAGGCATGGCAGAAGATAAGAAAGACGGAGAAAGGAAGCATCTCAGTGCTGGTCAGAGCCCCAAGGAAGGGCTGATTCACCTCCTCCCAACGGTGTGCCATTACCACGGAGAGTGACACTTCAGCACTTACAGGGGCATTTGTCCGACACTTTGTTCTACTTAAGAGCTGTAGGAGGCTGCATTGGGCCATGATAAAGACAATGCTTGCATTGGGGAGCTCTTCTTCAAGATGAGCAATACTTGCATAATGATGAAGAAATTCTAAGGGAGTTTTACATACCTCACCCTCTCTAGTGTGTCTCCATTTGCGATTCTTCCTGCCTGAGGGTAGAAAGCATTTAGGTTTCTTGCATGTGCTGTGTTCTTCTTGCTCAGTGAGCATCTGAACCAGGAAATGACATTTTATGGTTGAAGCTGCTGCTGTGTGTACATACATTCTTCATAGAACTCCCCTTCTACTGTTGAACAAAACATAAAACTCATTGATTTCAGTAGCCAGCCAGCTGCAAAGCAGCTCTTCTATCCCAAAGAACAAAATATGGCTGAAAAGAAAGAGGAGTGTGACCTTAAGTTCAGAAGTGAACTATTAGGCCACGTAATTGTACACATTGTACGAATTTATCACTCACTGTGCAAAGGAGCACTCAGGCCTCAGTTTCTGTTTTTGTTGCAGAAGAAACATATATCAACTTGAACCACTCAGCTGCGGTCCTGTCCAAAAAATCTATTACCCTTCCCTGTAGGCTCTCCACACAGCCCCATTTCCCCTACGTGTATGTGTGTTTTAGGTTAGGTTTATATGACTTCATTTTTAGAACTGTGTCTCAAATTGCATTTTTCTATCACTGAGAATACACTGCATGAGGGGTGGAAAGGTCACTCAGTGGCTGAGGGGGCATGGTACCCTCTCAGAGGCTCGGAGTTTAGTTCCCTGTACATTAAGTAGATCAAAAACATGTGATTTTGGTGCTAGGATCTAACTCCCCCTTCTGGCCTCTGCAAATATATGCCCACATGCACACACACATATGTATAGTGCTTACACATGTAGTCTGAAAGTTTCTAGCCTGGTGGAGTCCAAAGGTCCAGACTCACTCACAGCCACTTGGTCCCAAATAATCACACAAAAGCTTATGTTAATTACAAGCTGTTTGGTCTTTGACTCAGACTTATTACTTGCTAACTCTTATACTTTAAGTTAAATCATATTTCTATTTATGCTTAGCCACATGGCTTGGTACTTTTTTGCACAGTGCAGCATTCTCAAACAACTTTCTTTGTCTCTCTCTGGCATCTCCACTCTGCTCTTCCACTTCCCAGAATTCTCCTAGTCTGGTTGCCCTGCCTCTACTGCTTCTTGTCTAGCTACTTGACCAATCAGTGTTTTATTAAGCCAATATTTACAGTGTCAAATATTGACAGTGAACAAGAACATAGTCCCACAGCACAAGCACACCACTAAATAATAAATTTTTGAAAATAATAAGCTACACTAACTTGAGGGGGCTTATTTTTAGTTTCTTAAAAGTATGCTTAACTGGTCATGTGCTATATAACACTAAGTATTTTGGTGTTTTATAATGCAGAAATATGCTGTATTGCTGTGATCCATATACAGTTATGCTTGAGTAGGAAAAATAATTTGACACATCCAATACCAGTAACACAAGTTCGGTGGATATCATGTCTGCCAAAAATATTTCCATTTGCACAGTGCTTGCTTTCCTATGTCATTACTTACTTGTTCATCTTGGGATATAATATCAGTTTGTACTATGCCATATAAAATAATCTCATCTATATGCACAATGAATTTATGTTATCTAGAAGGTGTCTGTCTCTGATAGCATTTTCTTTCTTAGAGAAAATAGATTCTGGTAAAAGAAAAAACTGCAAACTTTTTGAGAGTCAGCACAGACCACTTTGGCATCACAGTGTACCTGGTGTACCAGTGAACAGAGCCATCATTGTGCCAATCACATCCAAGCCTTGTAGGGAAATGATTTCTTAGCTTGTGGATCTCATATGACTTTACATGTATAGGAAGGGAATTACTTAAATAAGCAGAATGAGATGATAGTGTAGTTGCCTTACAACGTGGAGAATGGTAATGTGACTATGGACTGAAGAGAGGCTGGTTATCAGGACTGAGGCCAAAGAGTGAGAATGCTATCTGTTGCAACAAAAACAGGGAACAGATGTGGACCTGGAGGAAGGGAGGCTGCTTGTTTCTATTAGTGGCAAATGGCTGACTTCATACCCTCATGGAATCTGTTCAAATCCCTGACATGCAGATTTTAAGAAAACAGTGGAAAGAAGGCACAAACATGTTTATATGTAGATGAGTAAATACAAATAATTACTATGACTACCAAAAGCTGGACAACTTTATTAATAAGTAGTGGGACAGGGGCAATGCTCACACACAAGTGTTATCAGAAAACAGTCTTTGGAGCAGCCAGCAAGTTAGTGGACATGTCCAGGATGGAAAATATCACACCCCAAGGTCTTAAGAACACATATCCTTCTGAGTAGTTTTTATAAGGAAATTAAAGATGGGGAGGCTTGATCTGTCAGATAAGCTTCAGCCTGTAAAAAGCAACTCATGATGCCCAGAAAAGCTTTGCTCTGTATCTTAGCATAGCTATATGTCTATGAAGAGATGATGATTACGACCATCCTTATAAAGGAAAACATTTAATTGGGGCTGCCTTACAGTCTTAGAGGATCAGCTCTTTATCATCATGGCAGGAAACATGGTGGCATATAGGCCGACTTAGAGCTAGAGAAGGAGCTGAGAGGTCTCCATCTTGATCTGCAGGTGGCAGAATGAGACACAATGTGGGCATAGCTTGAGCATACATGGAGCCTCAAAGTCCACCCTCGGTGACACACTTCCTCCAACAAACCATACCTACTCCAACAAAGCTACACCTCATAGTGCCACTCCCTAATGGCTAAGCATTCAAATGGGGCCATTCCCATTCCAAGCGCCACATTGGCAAAGCCACTGGTATCCTAATTTTGTACTTGAAAAGAGGAAGGTGATTCCCAGAGGCAGATGCTGTCAGGTGTTTGCTCTATATCTAGATATTTAGGAGGCAAAGACTTGGTCCAGGATGATGGTTGTGGAGTCAGAGCAACTCAGTGGTTTTTCTGGGACATGTTTTAGAACCTCACAGCTGGACTTCTGGGCACTGCCTTCAGAACTTCCAGAAATAGTCCAGTGATGTTTCTGCCTGTGGGAGGTACCAGAATCACTTTAGGAACTGATTCTAATTGTATTTCACCTTCTCTAAAAATCTAGAGGTCACCATAATAAAAGACCTTATACAACAACAATAAAATCTAAAACTTTAAGATGCAATTGCTGTGATAGACGGTTTAAGATAACATCATACTGTAACCCAAACCAAGAATTCATCACACCATTGCCTTTACTTGGATCCCATGTACACTGTATAAGAACAGGCTTTACGCAAGCCTCATTATTCATGCAGCTACGTACCACATGAATTATTTAGGAGTATCAGACTCAAATTCACCTAACATATACTGAGCACATTCTTTGCCAGGCCTTTCAGAGCTATCATACAATCACTTACTTCATCATCAGCATTCTTGTGATACTTCACAAGTGACAGAGGTCTGCACAGTAGAAAAGTCCTGAGACTGAGATGTTTAACTTCTCCCAAGTTTACATTATTTGACTGGGTTACATGTGGTGGTGAGATTAGTTATATTAATTTATAAATTCAGGCCAATAATGAAGAGTAAAATGATTTCCACAGTCCCTGGGATTCTCACACAATGGAAATCCAAGGTTCCACCCACATAGAGTTTACAGTAACTTTGGAACTTGGGTATGGGCTGGGATTGGGGGGGAGGGGCTTTAGTGGTACCAGCACAGTGTCTCTTGAACATTACCCAGAAGCTCAGGTTACTATGGTAAATTGGTCTTACCATGGCACTGCATGGGACCACGTCCCCAGATTCCTAATAGAAAGAAGCTGCTTACCTTTGCCATTATATTTAGAAGAACACTGTGACAAAGTTAAGGATCAGTAACATAGTAACCTAAGTTCTGAACAGTGGCTTAGGAAATTTGAACAGCAGTTGTTATAGATTTGTTTGTGAAATTGTTGTTAAGATTCATTGATTATGATTTCAAAAAGAGTACAGATGACATGGGTGTAATTCTGTGTTTTGTAGTATCTCTGTTTCCTGTGCTGGTGGAGGAGAAATTTTTACATGAGGTGCGTGTGTGTGTGTGTGTGTGTGTACATGTTTTGGCCAGGACCCAAACTCTAAACTCTAAATCCAAATTTCAATTGAGTTTTCAGTGTTTGGTTTGTGTTTCTTGTATGAAATTCAGAACATTCCTACTAATTATTTAAATACAATTGTACACAGAACCATATCGCGGTAAAAACTTGCCCTGAGATATGTTTTAAACAGGGTTTATTTGGAGAAAATAGCTTACAAAACAGAGCCGGTTTTAGGAGAAGATGACAGGATGAGGTTGCAGCGCACCGGAGCCTTTCTAAGGAAGATTCTTCATCCCCATGCTGTACGTCCGAACTCCCGGGCAGCTGGAGCGAACTGCGCACTCGGTCGGGGAACTCTCGCAAGAGAATGACGACTTCCTGTCCTGGTCCCCTCCCTCGAAGGTCTACTTCCGGAATCCTTTTCAGTTAACCATGCCCCACTCGATCGTTCACATATATAGTTCCTGATTTCCCGCTACATCTCCCCGTTTTGTCTAAATAGGAAGGTTTTAAACTAGGTATAAAACTACGTACTATAGGGATCATCATAAGACAGTGTCTGGGAAAGAGAAAGGTATTAACATAAGTGAGGTCAAACTATTGTTAACAAACAACAACTATAAAGTATAATTTAATATTTAAAATGTTGATATGAGAAAATGTATAGGGATTGTTTTAAGGCTGTTTATCTTAAACAATAGAGTTTTAACACTTGAGTGTTTTTGTTGAAATGTGAAGTAATAACAACTTTAACTATTTAATTTTTAATACCATTAAGACTTGAGAAGGAAAATATATATTTAAAGTTGGAATCATGAAGTAATTTTTAGAATTTAGGAGAAGACAACGTCAGTTAACTATTTGGACAGTTATTTATTATTTTTTTGTATAGCGGGAGCATCTATTTTTGTGGCTATTGGCCTAGGATATTTGACAAGTTTTTATAGAAGCAGGGTATTTTTTGGTAGGACTGTTTTATTTTGTCTAGGCAGGCTTTGGCAGTCTCTATCTTTTATTTTGTAGGTCTATTTTGGACAGTGAGCACGCTGACAACAGTGTAGTCTTTTGCCCCTTAGGCCATTATTTGCCAAACTAAACAATCTCTTTGTAAGATGTCTGTGATGCTCAACACCACCTTGAGAAAGGAATGGTGATGTCAGGAGTTGTCATGTCTCTTAAGGCCAAATTTGAGATAACAAAATCTTGAATGTTATATTTTTTTGGTCTATGAAGTGGTTGAAGACACTTATTTATTGGGTGTATTTTAACATGTTTTTGAAAAAGCTGAGTATTTTGACTTTTAGGTGATAAATTTGAGTAACCATAATCTGTAATTTCAATCAACCAAGAAAGTGAGGCTAACATTGTAAAAATAGGCATTTTAAAATGAGTGTACAGCTCTTATAAATAATTTTAAGTATAACAATCTTAGGAAAATTGACCAAAATACACATTTTTTTTAATGACAACAATATCTTAATTATATATCATTATATATAAAAGTATATCTAAACAGATTTATATAAAACAACTCATGTGTATAGTATAATAAATGTTATGACTATCATAAATAATTAGAGGTAGAAATTGCAGATTAGATTCTTTTTGACTAGTATCACTTTAACTGCATTACTAACCCCAGCAAATAAATAAATAAAAGTCATAATCTTTAAAAATACCTTCTCAACCTCCAGAAATGATTTTCTGAAAAGCCACCTTAAGAAGATCTATGGTGAAGAAGATTGAAACACAATAGGAAAACGTGGCCTGTGACCTTAAAACAGGCTTCCAGTCCATTTCATGGGAAAATACTGTACCAAACAGGCCATCAGCTATATAGACATATGAACCACAGTTGTGTCTGATATAATGCAAGTTTTGTTATTTCTTGGCCTTGACAATCAGTCATTTTCAGTGACAGGGTCCTGAGAGAGGGGACCAGGAGATGGGGCAATAAAGAGGATAGGAGATGGAGAAGATAAGCAGGTTTGGGATCCAGAGGTCTTGCACAAGCTATGTCTTAAGTTGGGCAAGCTCATTAAGAAATACAGCATCTTATACACTGCTTCTACTGGAGAATTGGGGCAGAGTCAACAGAAGCTACATACAATGGGACTGAGTCGGCAGGAAGTTAAACAATGTCACCCAAGGGCACACAGGGTGTCTCAAGAGCATTATAATCCAAGCACACAGTGGCCTAGGGACTGGTAACTATAGCTCTTTATACCAGGAAATGGGGGGTCTTGGGATCAGAAACCATAGCTTCCTAAGGTCCTTGGCTGCAGGCCACTACCAGCTCTGCTACAAGTATTTCTGATTTTAGAGGGAGAGCCCTGTTCCTTCTCTATACATCAGGGCCCAGGGAAAATGTCAGTTATCAGTCTAACCCTCAACAGCTTTGTTTAAAATCAGTCCATGCTTGTAGAAATCAAAAGGTCTTTTCAAGATATTTCATTCCCTAAATTTTCTCAGAGACCCTTGCATTGTTTTTCTTTGAGAAACTTCATGTATTTTTGTGAATTCCTGACCTATTGTAAATTGTTTTCCAGTATGCCTGGCATAATGGATAACCTTTATGGCCTTCCGCGTAGTCGATGTGTGGTCGTAGTTGGCATTGGTGCTGGTACTTTGATTTACTTCTGGGAGACACTGTGACTTGTGCCCTTTGGGAAAGGATTTTCACTTGAAATGCTATTGCTAGTTTACTCTCAAAGTTCTTCGAGAGTGATCAAGTCCTTCTCCACAGGAGCAAAGAACGGATGCCTGAAGAGCACAGGGTCTTCCTTTCTAGAGACTGGCAGAGGACAGTGTTCTCACACTGGATGAAAGGAGGAATATCTACTTACCTCTGGAACTGTATTACTTTGCAGGTGGTGACATGTCCAGTATTTGACGTTTGCTGCATATTCTACCTTAGACATATATATTATTATATATACGTACATACTTTTCACATTGTGGCAAGGTTAATAATATTTATGCACACCCTCATCACTGTTCAGAGATAGACATGTGAGTTAGGATGGACTGGCTTGTCCCAGTCTAAAACCAATCAGTTTATCTTTGGATTAGCCTGAAATTGCAGCAGAGAGCCTGCTTCCTCCTGGGATCTGAATGTAAAATAACTAAAGCAGATTGAACTTGGCAGTGACTAATGGAGTCTTGTGCAGAAGTTGGCAAGTCAGTGGGTTTCTGCATATCAGGAGGAGGAAGAGCAGAGGAACCAGAACCACATGGAGATACAGCCATGTCTTTTCCCTCCATGCCCCCGGCCCTATTGGGGGAGGGAACTTCAACACAAAGATCCCACTGACTTGCTTCCTAAAAGCATCAAATTCAGAGTATACAAATTTGTTACATTACTGATAATTCCCAGACAGCTTCCTTGTTTAATGAGCCATTTCAGCTGCCTAGAGGTATGCTGTATAACAATAATTTTAATCAGTCACATAAAATTTATGAAGCTGTGTGCAAACTAGCATGATGTAGAATAGTGGTAATGTCTCTTTGATAACTCCATCCTGGCTGGCCACCATTAGTACCTGGGAAGGCCCCCCTGTAATTAGGTAGGTAATAACCATCACGTTGGACATCACTGAGGCCCAGTGTGTGCTAAGTGTAACTTCTTGTTTTATTTAGTCTGTGGTCTGTGTCCATATACTCCCACATCTCACATACATGTGCATACCTTTACTTCAAAAAACAACCAGAGTAATTTCTTTGCTTTTAAATGTTTGAGCTTTGTCCTTAATTTTTAACCTCTAAAACTATTTTAGGAATGCCTGGTGTCACATGGCTTACACACACAATGTGACGTATTTATAATACGTTTTGAAAGATGGTGATTGTGCCCATCTTCAGATCAGCTCCCCTCTGCCCATGCCACCCTGAGCGGCAAGATTTGTGTTTTCCAGCTCATTAAACTGACAGCAGAAATTAGTTTGTGGTATTAAAAACAAAAAACGTTAAATTACAGCTACATGTGTCCTCTATGCAATGGGGCGTGTGGAAGATGTTTGATTTTAATGTTTGCTATAATGGAGAATTTAAATTACAATGTTTGTCAAATCTCTAATCTTTGTTACAGAGCGGAATATTAATTACGCTTTTAACTATAAGAGGTAAATAAAATGAGCATCCACTGCACGCCCAGGGGTAAATTGCAGATTACTGACAACTTGACATAATGCTCCAAATGTCAGTTTTGTCAAACAAATTTAGAGGAACGGTTAAACTATTAGCTTCCCGTTGTTCCGGCCCCTTTTCCTGCAGCAAACAAGGGTTCTGAGCAGTGGGAAAGCTGGGCCTCGTGGAAGACTGGGGGAGTTATAAACAGAATAAGCAAGATGGATGAGGAGACAAGGCCGCAGATGCACTCAATTAGTTTATAACTGTCTATTACCTTCTGTGGGTGGCTTTGAATAAACAGCCGATTAACTCTTGCCCATCTATGGGATCTGCAAAGTCCTAGGAAAGGCTAGTGTAGTACTCAGCAGGATGAAAAATGCTCTGCTCTCTTTTCTTTCCCCTGTCTCCCACTTGGCGAGTTAAGATCCCAAAGAACACAGTAAGATAAAAGGTGAATTAAGACTCCAGGGGTTGTCTTTGCAAAATAAGACATTCGACATATCTTAGACTTAAACATCTTCCTGCTGTTTCCTACCTACTGAGCTGCTACAGCTTTACAAGGTTCAACTAGAAATGGGCATGAAGAAAGTCATTTATCAAGCTGGGTAGTAGTCAGGAGGAGCAGGCATTCAAAGTTAACCTGGAGTACACAGCAAATAGGAGACCATCCTGGGCTGCACAAGACCCTATCTCAAATAAACAACAAAGTCATTATTCAAAGGATAACTGCAGTTAACCCTTCCTCTTCTGGGTCCTCTGCTACTTTGCTCTGGCTGTGGTTGATGTTTGCTGTTGTCACACAGCTGGTTGTCAGTCACCTTGGAATCTTCAGAATCAATGGCTGTCAACATCGCCCTGTATCCCCAGCACATCACATGGTGTAGGATTTGTAAGGGGTACTTTGGGGAATTCGAATGTATGAGTAGTGGGGGAGAATAAGACACCTAGACATCTTAGCTCAGTGAAGGGGCCTTACATGCTGCTGGACTGCAGAGCCACTGTTTATTTTATTGCTACCTCTGTCTATGTAGTCTTTACCAAATATCTGCAATGTACAGCTTCTCATTCAATAATCTTGACCACAAAGGAGGAGATTGGTCTCCCTGTTGTCCATGTAGGGAAAATAAGACTTGGGTGTCAACAACTTTGATGCAGAAAGAGAGAACTGTCTGGTGCAGAGGGGAGAGTTTCCTTCCACCGCTGTTTTCTCAATGAAATAAGAAGCTTTTGTCTTAAAGGAGAGGAGAAGCTGATAGAAGCAGGGAGAGATAAAAGGCAGTGGAAGCTTAACTTCTCTCAAATTTAATGTCTGTCTCATTATTCTTCCCCTCCATCTTGTCTAAGATTTATGTCCCGACTTCCCAACCTGGCTTCTAAGATAACAAGTGGTGTCGAGGCTTTTCTGTAGGCAGCTCACATCTTCCTTCTTTTTCCAAAAGTAGACTGGCGGATTCTGAATAAATGCTGAAAGGTATGGCCATCTGATAATAATTTTAAGAGCTAACTTCTATGTCTTGTCAAAACAGCAATGACAAGGCAACTTTAAGTCGGCAGCCTAGAGCTGAAGCTTTCTACAAAAGATTTTTCAACCCCACAGCTTCCTATAAATCAGTCTTACAAATACTTTTCAAATAATTAGGTCCATTGCTGTGCTGTAAAAAGACTAGGATCTGAGTCTAGTCCCTGGCATATTGAGAGGACACAGCACACTATCCTTGTTACTCAGTCATGGCACCTTCCAAACTTCTCTGAGACAAAAGAGAAATTGGTGTCCAGTTGCTAATGAAGGGAGTTCCCTTTCACCATTTTAGAGAATTCTAGAGAAGTGGTTCCCCAATATTGTGACCCTTTAATAAAGGGTGATCCTCCCAACCATAAAATTATCCTTATTGCTACCTCACAATTATAATTTTTATACTGTTATAAATCATAATATAAATATCTGATGGCCTTAGGCCATTCCAAAAGGGGTCATGACACACAGGTTGGTAACTACTACTGTACAGGATCTTCTTATCACTTGACACCATCCAAGGCCTATGCTTCATGTCAAGTGCCAGTATATGTCTGTGGTCATGATTTTATTGTGGGAAGGGGCAGATGTTTTAGATATCAAAAAAAACCCTAAATTTCCTTGTGTGTGTATAAATATATTTAATATATACATATATTTCCATGCATATATTATATGTATGGAAAGCTTTCAAATGCTATCTTCTACTCTTTGTTCTTTCTTAATGCTCTGATGTTAGTGGAGCATCCTGTATGACTCAGGTTTGGCGACAGGAGGTTGGAGTCCTTTCTGAAGTGGTAACAAGGCATGGTGCCTCCTGGTACCCTGCTCTGAGCATTGCCAACACTGTTTGCAGACATCTCCCAGATAAGCAGATGGCTTTTTAAATGATGAACCTCATTTTTCTAAAATGCTAATGAGTAGCAAAAGATAATTTGAAAGTCTGCCATACATGGCAGGAAATGTCTTCTGTGTCTATATGCTCTGCTTCTGAGAATCATACAGCCATATTCTGTAGGTGGAATTAGTTTCCCTTCTTAATTGCCATTACTGTGATCACAGGAAAAGGAGGATCATTCAGGATGAAGCAACCTATTAAAATTAAAGCTATTTTCTCTTTGCAAAAAAACCCCCTAAGCCTCAGAGTTGCTTTTTGAAGTATCTATTTGGAAGAAGCTTCACATGGCACATGCGTTTTCATTTCTCTACCAATTCCACTGAAACTCAGAAAAAGTTGATCTGACTATGAGCCTGCCAAACCAGAGATGTTGCCCAGAATATGCTAGGGGAAAAAAGCAGAGAATAAAAATGATGAAGATCTGGAGTTCTGTTTGGCTCTGATAAGTGATGTATTTTTAACACAGGGCAGATTTCCACCCTTTCACACATTCATCTTTATATCGACATAAGATAATATGGCCCATCCTTACCATATTTGTTTATTGAATAAACCCTGCAAGTTGTAAAATTCCTCCACATTCTGAACTTGGCTGATACAGTCTTTTCATGTTATTTAGCTCATTCTTTTGGTATCTATATTTTCTATGATCTGGAGCTCAAAGCTGGAGCTCATGGGCTTCTGGTTTGGACAAAGTCTCATGTGCTGCTGAGATTGATGAGAGAGACATGGTTTTGCCAACCCTGTCTTTCTGTTAGCAGGCTCCGCAGCAGCCTTTTACTTACGGAGGTGTTTAGGCTACCCGAGATGGTGAGCAGTTTCAAAAGGTGACATCTAAATTTTGTCATCTCTTCTGTGTTTAATAAGAGCTGTTCTTGGCTCAACTGTTTGCTTGATCTGTATGCAACTAACATTAATTGCCCTTACTTTCATCTCACAACTAATCTATACCCTACAGCTTTATTTCTGATTGAGTCACTGCAAAATTGTAGACTTCAATGTATATCATGTGTTTGCATGTAATTAGTATTTGAATGGTCCAAGCATCTCATTCTTGGCCAACCAGAGCCCCTTCAAGTTGTTTCCTATTCTTCTGACATCATTTCTAACGTCCAAAACCTTCTAGGCCAATAGACTCCTCAGTTTATTGTGAGCATCATCTGCCCTTATTTGGAGCTATCCATTTCTTGAAGAAACCCTGGCTTCTTATAGTAGAAAATGGTGATTAGAAAGCACCATATGGCTGTAAGAAGCAACCAGTGATCACAGTTACTCATTGTTTCTAGGTTGATACCAGGCACCTTCACCATTGTTTACCCTGTTTCTGCTCATCTACCTGCCATTGTATGACAGGCCAGGCAGGATTCAACTCTTCACCTTTCTTTTGCTCGCTCAGAAGAAAAAGACTGTGGACATGTAGTGAAATCTAAGACAACATTAACCATGAGACAAAAATCAATAAATTTGAAAACTTCCAAGATTATAAACTTCTGCATACAAAAAGACACCATGAAGTTTAAATGGACCTTTAAATTAGGCAAACTTATTTCTTACATGACTATATTTCAAAGTACTAATATAAAGAATATGTGTATATGAATATCAATAAGAAAAGATCAATAACTCAATAGAAGAGTGAACATAAAATATAAATATTCAACTCTATAATAGAAATGCATTTTGCAATATAAGATAATTTACAATATATATGGTATATACTTTAAGTCATATTTGACAAGTTTTTCAATCTTAGTCATGATTAGTTATATGTAAGTCAGTGAAAAAAATGATTATTGTATAATGTGTATGTTAGCATAAGTACCTGTTAGTATGTGTGTATGTACATGTGCATGCACATAGATGCATGTGTTCATATGTATACATGAATATGAAGAATGAAGGTCTGTTTCCCTTTTTTTCATCCTGGTCCCTCATTTAACCTGAAGCCTATTTATCTGATTGGGCTCAACCCTCATAACAGTGCAACTTTCCTGACCCTTTTGAGGTTCATTTTGGTTTTAGGAAGGGTACCCTTTTTATCCTGCATCCCCATCCCCACACACCTGTGAGCTCTCCACCAATAGCCAGCGTGACACAAGCCACTTGATTTTTCAAGTCTTTATTAATGAGGACCCTTTAGTTATAAGCATACCAAAGTAGCAAGGTCACCTTTGCTTCAAGGCCTCACTTACGATAAACAAAAAAAAAAAAAAAGATTTGTATTTCATAGTCAGAGGTATTATAGAGGTATAAGTGTGCTTATATATATTTTTCCAATGGGTAATTTTTTAACAATAAATTTATTATTGTTTGGCATTTTAAAAGGCCAGTAAAGATTGTATATGACTTAGAAGGAGGAAATAAAGGGGAGTGGGAGAGAAAGAAAGAAAGAAAGAGAGGGAGGGAGGGAGGGAGGGAAAATCTGTGCTGGGAGAACTCAGATCTATGGATGTTTTGGTGAGGTCATAGAAATGCCCGTAAGTGAGACAGTAAAAAATTAGAGTACTGATATGTCATTGTGTTTGTTACTATGGTCATACTGATACATTGTTTCAATGACAATGGTTTAAACCTTCCAGTCAGAAGGTATCCACAGAGTTGTACCACTTTCTGGAAGTCACAGGGAGAGACCAATCTGTTTCCTTGCCATTGTCCTTTTGAGGAAGCCACCCATCTCCTGGGATTGTGGCGCCTGTATCCTGGAAGCCGCAAACATGTGTTGGGAGCTTTGACCATCCCATTGCTCTGACCTGACATCGTTCTGCCTCATGAAGTGCCCTGCAATTTTATTGGGAGGATGATAGAGTATGAAAGCTGGTCTCGTTCTAAGCTTATTAACAATGCATTCCAAAAACCTCCATTCTTGTAGCCATATAACATACAGTCACAGGTTCCAAGATTGAGAGATGGGCCTCTTTTTTCCAGGGCCATTTTGCTATGTGATGAAAGCATCCATTCCTAGGTTAAACTTAATGCCCTCTTACAAGGACCCCTTGAGAAACAGATTGTATGTTTCTGCTTACATCAACTAACCACCAATGTCTTTTTTTATGCTTTTAACTTTTCATACAATTATATATTGTACTTTGAGCATAGTTCCCAGTCTAATTTTTTATGCCTATCTGTTTATAAAATTAGTTCTGTGTGTCCAAAGGATGTCCTGAATTTTAAAATGTCAGTCTTCACATTAAGATCCATACTAGGCAATTTTACTGAGCCGGTTTTCCTGTGTGTTGATGCCAGTGACTTGCCCTGCTTTTACTAGACAGAGGCCTTGCTAGGCTTTAGTGAGCTCAACAGACATCAGAGGAAGTAGTGATACTACTCCAGTGCAACATGCATTAAATCCCTACTTCCTCACTTGTATTTATAGCCCAGTAGAGGATCAACAATATTCCAGTTTAGTTTTTCTGCAGTGACATTTTTGAAATCATTAAATTTCCAGATAATGTGTACACGTGGAATTGGGCATCCCGAGCCTACTGCACAGGACCATGCTCACTAACGCCACTTCACTCTTGTTTTTGTCCTACTGGGGATCACACCAGTTTCATATTTCTTGCAGCATAGCTGGTCCCAGTCCCTCCAGACTCATATCACTCTGATGTGAAGCATAAAGATAAACAAAATATTACTATGGATGACAGATACTGCATCTATTATTTTTATAGCAGACTTTTTTTAGTGTTTAAGAATCTTCAGCTGGTTTTGGAAATTACATTCGGGTGCTCATGTGAGCTATGAGTTACTCCCAAATGGAAGATGTTTTTGTCAGGTGGGATCTATGAACAGGTGGATCTTGAAGGGCAGAATATGTATAAAGATATCACTCTTACCGCAGCATAGGCTGGGGAGCTTCAAACCTAGCCAAACTGTTCTAAACCAAGAGCTCGCTGTATTCAGAACTCATACACTCAAGGACTTATAAGGCATTTCCTTGGAAGGAAAGACAGCTTGGAGAAGATGCCCCAACAGAGTGCTGTTCAAACAAATCTCAGGGTTGGCCCAAAGGCTTGCCTCTAAGGTTGTTAAATGAATATCACTGAAGCTCACATAGGAAAGGAGGATTGTATTTTAATCCCACCTTACTGTACTTTCTGTTTTTCTACGACATCAACACCACAAAATACATAGGCAGATTATAAAGGAAGTAATGTTTTTTCTCAACAAATTTCTCAATTATGTCCAATTATCAACCTGCTGTCTCCTGGTAGGAACTTTCTTACTGCATCATAACACAGCAGGGAGGGACATCATGCTTCCTGGAGAGTTCTCCCTTCCTGGAGTCAGATGTTTCTGGACCAGCCTAGCTCCAAGGTCTGGACCTGCAGTCCCAAATAATCATACGAAGGCTTATATTAATTACAAACTGTTTGGCCGATGGCTCAGGCATATTTGCTTGCTGACTCTTAAACTGGCTCATGATTCTTATCTTGTTTAGCCATGTGGGGCTTGGTACTCTTTCTCAGAACAGTATTTTTGTCTTCTTTTCTTTGTGTCTGCTGGTGGTGTCTCTCTCTTCTCTTCCTCTGCCCATAGTTTTCCTAGTTTAGTAGCTCCATCAATACTTCCTGTCTGCCTTCTGGCCAATCAGGATTTTATTAAACCAATAGAAGGGACAAATATTTACAATGTACAATAGCAAAAGCCCCCAGCACCTTTTCTTTTCTCTTATAAAGCAATTGACGTCATAACAGGTGTTATGATCTCACCTAATCCTAACTAGCTCCCAAAGTTCCTACTCCTAAAACTATTACTGCATGAATTTAGGAATTAAGTTTCCAGTTCATGAGATCTTGGGAGGAAACATTCAAATCATATCTCCCATAAAACAATTCAAGACAAAATGTCTATATCCCAGAGAAAAATTATATATTTTTAGATGCCAAGCTCTTTTGAATTTCAGCCACTGAAAATGATATAGAACATGGGATTTAAGAATGTAATGTGTAGTCAGCAACAATTCCTGAACAGAATCCTTCAGTCACAGTTGAGCACTGAGTATCACCTCTATGCCTAGTGTGGTGTTCTCACGTCATGTTCATTATATGATTTTATGAACAGGAAATAAAGTGTGATTAGTTGGTCAGTCACAAGTATTGTAACAGATACTGGGTCCATACCTGCCACATGCAAGATATTGGTTATTTTTGTTCCATTCTATTTCTGTGACAAGGACCATGGCCAAGAACAATTGGGAGGAAAGGGTTTGTTTGGCTTGTACTTTCAGGTCACAGTGTGCCATTGAAAGAACTCAGGGCAAGGACTGAATGCAGGAGCTAGGGTTGCTTACTGGCTCTGTTAACTCTTGCTCAGCTCTATCAATTCATGGATGGTTGTGCTCTTTTACAGAACAAGACCAGTGCCCAGGTAACTGTGTCTTTCATAGTGGGATGGGCCTTCCTATATTAATTAAAGCAGTCAAGGCAATTCTTCATGGACATGTCCATAGACCAACCTGATAAAGTCACATACTTGTTTGAGGTATTCAGGACACTCTAGGCTGCATTGGTGCTAACTAGAACACTGATCTGAGAAAAGAAAAACCAAAGGGAACATAGGCACTTGTAATTATGCTCGCATGCATAAGATACACCTTCGCTAAGAGGTGAAACAATTGTTTCAATGGCAATTGTTTCTCATCAAAGATCCCTTTGAAACTCAGTAAAAGCAACTTTTTAATCAATTAAAAAAATCAATGTTAGAATATTGAGGTACTTCTTTAGCAAAAAAGCAGACTCTATTGTCAACTTTATAACTTCCAAAAATACAGTGATTTACTATGTGATGTTTATTGGAACTATTTTTAGTCTTTGCCTTAGTCAGTGCTATATTGCTATGAAGAGACACCATGGCCAATACAACTTTTTTTAAAAAAAAAAAAAAAAGCAATAAACTAGGAGCTTGCTTACGGTTTCACAGGTTAGTCCGTGATCATAGTGGTAGGAAGCAGACAGGCCTTACGCTGGAACAACAGCTGAGTGATTTACATCCTGATCCGCAGGCAGGAGACAGAGAGAGACTTGGCCTCATGTAAGCTTTATGAAACCTCAAAGCCCACCCTCAGCTGTTCATCTACTTCAAAGCCACACCCACTCCAACAAGGCCACACCCACTCCAACAAGGCCACACCCACTCCGACAAGGCCACACCTACTCCGACAAGGCCACACCTACTCCGACAAGGCCACACCCACTCCAACAAGGCCACACCTCCTAATCCTTCCAAGCATTTCTTCAACTGGAGACTAAGCATGCAAACATATGAGCTTATAGGGCATTCTCATTCAAACTACCATAGTCTTGATGCCAGGGTTTGTAGCTTGGTGATACTGAGGTGGATCTATTCCTAACTTCTTGAGGAACTACCACCCTGATCTCCAGTTGGCACTGACATTGACAATGATTAAGTATTCCCTTTCCTCCTATTTCACCAGGGATTATGGATCTGTTCACATTGTTTACTCCATCTAGGTTTAACTCTGATAATTAAGTCAAGAATTTCACCCATTTCTTTTAGGTTTCCTAAAGATGCAAATAAATAACATTAGAGTTGAAATTAGGATAGATACCAAGGACATTCACAGAAGAGAATCACAGACACACTTTAAAAATGTGTATTATACCTTTTCTGTCAATCTTGCTGATTATCTCAAAGAACCAACTCTTTGTTTCGTTGATTCTTTGTACGGTTTGTTTGTTTCTATTGTATGGATTTTAGTCCTGAGTTTGATTATTTCATCCCATTTACTCTCTTCAGGTATGACTTCTTGTCTTCCCAGAGCTTCCAGGTGTGTTGCTATGTTACTGATGAGAGGTCTCTCGAGGACTTCATTTTCTTTGTTGTTTTGTTTAGTTGGCACTTGCCTCATAGAACTGATTTCATTGTGTACCGTAGTTTTGGGGTATGTTGTATTTTCATTTTTATTTATCCTAAAAAGTCTTAATTGTCTTCTTGATTTCTGTCTTGGCCCATTTTTTATTCAGTAGTGAGTTCTTCAGTTTCCATGACTTTGTTTATTTTCCATTGTTCCTATCATTGTTGATTTCCAGCTTTAATAGATGGTGGTTAGATAGGATTCAGGGGGTTATTTCAATTTCTTTTATCTGTTAAGACTTTCTTAATTTCCTAACATGTTTTCAATTTTGAAGAAGTTTTATGAATGGCTGAGAAGAAACTATATTCTGTAGTGTTTTGGTGGAATGTTTGTAGATGTCTGTCAGGACCGTTTGTTTTGTGACATTATTTAACACCCTTGTTTCTTTGTTTTCTGTCTAGATGGTGAGAGTAGAGAATTGAAGTCACTCACTATCACTGTGTGAGGGTTGAGATGTGACTTTAGCTTTAATGAAGTTTCTACACTTGTGAATTTAGATGTCTTTGTTTGGGTGTATAAATATTTAAAATTGCAGTATCCTCTTGGTGGATTTTTCCCCTAATGAGTATGTAATGTTCTTTTCCATCTCTTCTAATTAGTTTTGGTTTGAAGTCTATCTAGTCAGATATTAAAATAACTACACCTACTTACTTCTTGGGTCCATTTGCTTAGAATAACTTTTTATATTCTTTACCTTGAAGGTATATCCATCCTTGATTGTGAAGTGTGTTTCTTGGATGCAGCAGAAAAATGGCTCTTATTTTCTAATCAAATCTGTTAGTCTTTGTCTTTTTGTTGGGGAATTGAGACCATTGACATTGAGAACTATTAATAATGAGCAGCCTGTTGGTTCCTTTTATTTTGTTGCAGCAAAATGAATTTCTTTCCTTTTGATATATTGTTCTGGAATGATTTATTCTTTGTGTCCTCTTGGGTTTTGGTCAACCTCTTCAGACTGAAGCCTCCTTCTAGTAACTTCTGTAGAACTGGATTGCTAGATGAAAATTGCTTAAATTTGTTTTTTATCATAGAATCTTTTCTTTCTCTGTCTTGAAATTGACAGTTTTGCTGGGTATAGTAGACTGGGCTGGTGTCTGTAGTTTCTCTGAATTCACAGAACATCTTTCTAGGACTTTCTGGCTTTCAGTGTCTCCATTGAAAGTCAAATGTTATTGTAATGGACTTTCCATTATATGTGACTTTGTCTTTTTTTCCTTGAATATTTTAATAGTCTTTTCTGTTCAGTACATTAAATGTTTTAATTATTATGTGTTGTAAGTAATTTCTTGTCCTGTCTATTTGGTGTTCTGTATACTTCTTTTATCTTGATAGGTACTTCCATCTTTAGGTTGAAGAAATTTTCTTTTATGATTTTTTTGTTAAAAATATTTTTCTGTGCTTTTCTTCATTAACTTTCTCTTTAATAGTTTTTTCATTATTTCACTTTCACAGCTTGTGTTTTCATGATCTTCACTGGGTGATTAATTCGTATCCTCATTAAGTTCTTTGAACATATTCATAATTGCTTTATGGAGTCCTTGTCTTATACTTTAGCTAAATTGCATTTCCAGAACCTATTGCAGTAGCATTGATGGCTTCTTGAGAAGGCAAATTTTCTTGAATCTTTGAGCTTGTGTTTTTGTGCTGGGAGCTGTAAACTGCTGTTGTGATGTTTAAAGTGTATCTTGGTGTAGATAGCTGGTCTCATCTTCATTGGGTGGACATTTATCTCTTTGGTTGTTTTTACCCACTCTGGATCCTGCCAAGTACAGCGACTATGAAGTTCCTGAGCCCCAACATTGTGGGGACACTGAGCAGGGATACTCCCTGCTAGAGGCTAGTTCTACAGGTCTGGCAGGTGTCACAAAGAAATAGAGAAGAAAGGGCTGAAAAGAATCTTGGAGAAAAAAGCTCTGATATTTTAATACATGTACATTGTATGAAGTAATCAGGTCAGAGTAATTGAAATATTCATCATTCCAGCCATTTTTTATTCTGTTGTGCTAGGGACATCAAAATAATTTCTACTCCTTTTGGAATTATAATTAGCTATTGTCAACCATAGTTAACCCATTGTTCTGTAAACATTAGAAGATATTCCTCCTATCCAGATGCACTTCTCTACCCATTAACCTGCCTTTTCCACTTTACTTCCCCTCACCTTTCCCTGCCTCTGGAAGCTACTGTCCTGCTTCTCGGATTAACTTTCTCAACTTTCATGTATGAGTGAGAGCATGTATTGTTTGTCTTTCTGATGTCACTTTGATCACTTCAATTGACATCTTACAGTTGCATGCATGATACTAAAATTATGCATCTCATTTTGAATATTTTTTCATTGTGTTGTTTTGTCCCATAGTCAAGAGATAAATAAAGCAAAAGCCCAAAATAAACAAACAAAAAAACTGGTTTTTCTAGAAATGGAACAATTCTTCAGGAGAAATACTTGTCTGTCAGCTAGTTGGTGAAACAAAAAGACTTCTGGGGATATAGTGAGTACTCTGCACAGTATTGTGTCCAAAAGAGAAAGACTACATGGACTTCAGTGAGGTTCATTTAGAAACAGATGCTTCCACCTCAGTTAAAGCCAGAAGCTCAGTAGGGCAAAGGTTAGCCTGTTTTAAGTGTATCTGGAATGAAGCAACCGGTGTGGTTAGCTGTGATTCAATGATAATTTTAAACATGAATATAATGTCACATGCCAACAGTTATCCTGCCATGGTGCCTTGGGCATCTTACCTTGGTGGATCCTCAATTTCCTTCCCTATCCAATAGAATTAATGAGAGCAGTATCTTCACTGGGCTGTTTAAATAGTAAATGTCATAGCTTTTCCTGAATTCAAAACTTCTGTAATAATTATTTTCATTTATGTTTCTTTCTACTGTTGTAGTGCTACTCAGGTTGAAATAATTAGTTATCAGACACTGTGGATTTTATTTCCTAAAATTTTAACTTTGAAAATGGCATTATGTGATACTTTGAGCAGATCTGTCCTTAAGGTGACAGCTCCTTATTTATTTAGGTTTATTCAGCTGCACCCAACCAATAGCTATTTCATCCCTACTGTGAGAAAAATTAAATACTTCTGGGTTCCAACTTCCACCCCAGCCTTTAATTAAGTCTAAACATACATATAATCATACAAGCTGGGACCAGAAAGGCATTTGTTCTTTTATTCTGCTGTCTGGATGTGATTTCTACTGCTGTAAGTTTCCCCTCCACTCTAGTATATAATTGAAAGATTACCTTAAAGCAAAGGCAACCTTTCCCTGGACTGAGGTCCAGGTCAGGCTTGCAGGCTTTTCAAGCCACACTCTTTGTGGCGGTGTCTATGATAGAGGCAGACTCTGTGGTGAACTCCCTCTTCATCCTGAGTGGCAGCTGGACACAAGCCTGATGGAGTTCCTCCCCTGTGAGCCCACTGATCCTGTAGTGAATGTCCTTCTGTGCCACAGCCCAGCAGCACAGTTAGAGAAGAAAGGAACCCCGTCTGCTTTTCTTCTGCTTTGTTCTTCCACATAGCCGCCATTTCTTTCACAGGACTTTCTCCAAGTTCATCCTTCACTCGGGTTTTCTTTATCATTGTGATTTATACATGTCTGTGGATGATAATATGCCAGGAAGTTTTTTTCTCAATTCTTGTTCCCTTGTGTGTGATGAGCATGGAGTATGACAACTGTTTCTTCCCTCTGAGTACCTTACATGATGCTCTCCTCTCTCATCTTCATTCCAAGATGAGCTCTTTTTCCTTCCCTCTAACTTTTTCCCCAAACAGTACTGTAATCTTTAAGCCCTGTGTTATTCAGTGCGGCAAACTATCTGAGAAACTCAACACAGAAAAAGGATAGTTTTGAGTAGGCTTACAGTTTCAGATGTACTCAGGCTTACTGGTTCATTGCTCTGGAGACTCACATCACAGTGGAGCAAAGCCATCACCTGATGGAATTTGGGAGGCTAAGAAAGAGAAGAGATGCCATCTCATAGTCTCTATAGGTCCTGCCATGACTTACCATCTTTCACTGGGCCCCACTACTTAAAGGTTTTACTACCAGAAGCCTTTAACACATATTTTTTAATCTTCCAATGTCTGGGAATTTTCAGCCATTTTTCTGTTGTGGAATTTTATCTGAGAATATGCATTATATATTTTCTCTCCTTTAAAAAAAAATTAAGTTGTGTTTTATGGGCCCAAATATATTCTGCATCTGTAAATATGACCTGTAAGTTTGACAAGGATCTATGTTCTACTGTTGCTCTGTGAAATATTCTAACAGTGTCAGTTAAATGCAGCAAATTGGTTTTGCTGTTGAGTGGAAGAATGTCTCATTGGTTTTCTGCCCATTTGATTTGCCCACTGCTAATGAAAGTATGTAAATCTTCACCTATATAAATGAGTTCATCTGCTTTTTTCTCATAGTGTATCACTCTTTGACTTGAATATAAGCTCCGTAGTTGATAACATATCATGAGATTTTTCAAGTCTGTTTTGAGAGTGAACCTGCTTGTTTTAATGTAATGCTCCTCTAATCCACGGTGACTTGCCTTACTTTGGAGTGTTGTGTGGGATCTAACTCAGCTCTGATTCTGTTGACTGCTGTGACTTGATGTGCCTTTCTTCATCTCTTTACTTTTAATCTATCTGGGTCTTTGTACATATGTAAGTTTCTTATAGATGACACTAAGTTGGGTCTTTTTATCTACCTGGATAGTATCTGTATTTTAGCTTATATGTGTGGGCTGTTAGTGTTTTCATTGATTGCTGATATGCACTATATTGAGCAAGCATTGATAAATGTACTATACTGAGCGAGTACATTTTTATCATTTCGGATTTATCGCCTTGCTCTTTCCTTGTCTGTGTCTCCTTTGCCCCCCACTCCCTCTCTTTCTACGTGATGCTGAGCATTTTGTGTTATTCCGCGTTCCCGTCTCAGCTTCTTTATCCTCAGTTGTCCTGGATACACTAGGCACTCACAGCTGATGCCAGTCCACCTTTCGATGACTCTGTCCTGCTTTGCAGGTACAGTGTGTTCTTCTAATGGCAGAGTGCGCTTTCATTCCCTTCTCTCAGACCTCCGTTATCCATAGCAGCAGCTACCTGAAACTCTGTTGTGGTTGTTTTTAACAAATTTTAACTGCTAGATTGGTTAAGAATTAATAACCAATAACATTATAACCTCATTTATTTCTTCTCTAGCATCTTTCCTGTCTGCGTACACCCAAATGTGTGATGTATATCATTTCCCTTCTCTCTGAGATTTCTTTTTCCACATTCATGATTTTAATTTTCTACTAGACATTGTATATATTTTCCCTCACCCTTTCCTTGAAGTTAATGTAACAGTTTTTCCATAATAAGCCAGTGAAAGAGAAGCTTTGGTTATGAAGCAGAGAACATCACAGGCTTTATTAAAGCAAAGCACTGTGATTACAGGAAGTACGATTACAGTGTCCCCTTTCCACTGGTCTTCCTCACTGCCATGCAAGATGGCAGAGCCACAGGTAAGCGGCAGTTTGTCACGCTGGTGCCAGAGGCTCGCTTATCTCAGTAGTATTTGAAGATCTCCAGTGGGTCTTGAAACTCTAAATTGTCATGTCTCCACGGCTGCCAGTAATACAAAGTTTCTGGCAGCCTCAAAAATAGATGTTAATACAATGCTGTTATGGGGCAGGTTCTGTAGACTGATAGATATAAGGTTCTTGACCCTCTTTTCCATGTTGTAGATGCTTTCCAGCCTTCCCATAGACACACTGTGCCAAGGGCTCTGTTATAAAGCGTGAGTTTGTCAAGCAGCCATGTTTGCCATAGTTAAAGAACATAAAGTCATGGCTGTCAGCTACAACCTGTTCTCTAAAGCAAACAATACACTTGGAGCATCTGTAACTCGGTTTTTGAGACCTGCCTGCTTTCTGATGCATCAACAATGGACACAGGGACCTTGTTGCTAACTCAGACTGGGCAGCTCCTGAGGTGGAAGAGAGATTCAGGTGTCACTTCCTAAGCCACCAAACTCTGGCATCAGCCGTCCAAAGGCATCTTGCTGCACAGATCCATTAGCTGACTTCTCATTGTCTTGGTGGTAGCCTGGCCATGGTCCCATATGGGAAGATGCATGTGCATCTGCTGCTGGGAAATTGTTGACATGCTAGTCCTAGCTGAGTTCTAGGGAGAGTCTGTATTTATTGTGCTCCCCACCCCTAAGTCCTGTTTAGACTCAGTATAACAAACAAAGCTGAGTTTTGCTCTGCTTCCCACAGCAAATTTGCTCTCTGGAGGGAACCACTTCACAGAACTGACTGTGCAGTTATCCTCAGGATCACCGGGTTAGCCTCAAAAGAGGCCATCTTTCTGATTCCAGAAATAAGCAAAGCCATCTGATCTGCTCTGATGATTTGGTCTGGTAGCCCAGTCAGGGTCCATGGTGGGTCCACTGGGCTCTTTTCATTCAGAAACTCTCATCTACTAGCTCTCAATTGTGTGTGTGAGTGTGTGTGTGTGTGTGTGTGTGTGTGTGTGTGTGTGTGTGTGTGTGTGTACCAAGACACCAAAGAATGTTTAATGCTTTCTGTAAGGAGAATTTGCTATCCACAAATCCCCAGATTTTCCCATGTCTGCTAAAATTCATTTCCCTACCACTAATGGATAACTTGCTGGAACTGCACGATTTAAGTTTGCCATGGTCTTTGCATTGATTATTTCACCCCATTCTCCAGTTATTCGAGTGGCTCCTGGGAGATTTGCTGTAGCTCTCATTGTGTGTCTCTGTGGGGAAGCTTCCTCGCTCCCCTTTTGCTTCTTCTAAGATTAGTCTGTTCCAGCTTCTCTTCAGCTCTCTGAATGTGACAGGCTTAGCTGTAGATGTTTGGACTTATTCCTCTTTGTGCTCCCTGGATTTCTTCGATGTGAACTTTGATATCTCCCCTCAGCTTTAGGAAATGCTAAGTCATTAGTGCTTCAAATATTTCTGTTGTTCACTTCTCATGCTGTAGGGATTGCATTCTAGCCCTCAGGCCCTACACAGCTGCTTGTTCATTACAATGGATCTCCTTATCAAGTAACTCATTTATTTACATTTATTAATTTATTTTCACAGAGATTCTTGCACATGTACTTTTATTCCCGTAAGTTCCACATTTGCTCATGGCTATTCTGCTTGGGAGACAGTGCTGCCCCTGTGTCCTCAACCCTACCTCCCATCTATCAGGAAGAGTCAGTTTGCATTCTGTTCTGCTTTGGTTGTTGTTTGGAGAAAGTGGTGACTTCTGACTCCTTCCTGCTGCCAGGAAACTCTCCAGACCACTGTCTAATTTTAAAAAATCATCTATTTATAGATATTAATAGGAGCCTTTCTTCTTTTAATTACTAAGGACCTTTGAGATTCAGACAACACAGGTTTGGAGATTGGCAATTACAGAGTTTCAGACAAACTATTCTCTAAACATTATGATGAAAAATAAATTTACTCATCTTTAGATAAGAGTATAAAGAAAATTGTTTCCAGTTAAGGAGTTTCTCTCCATAAAAAATACTGAGTTCAGAAAGCTTTTCTCATGGTTTTCAACTTAAAAATTACAGATCAGCAGCACAGGCCAGGGGGAGGGGAGGAGAGAGAGAGAGAGAGCTGTCCAATCATAAATCAACTTCAGTTCTAAATCTAAACTTTCTCAACCATTTGTGAATGTTGACAGGTGATTCTCTACAAGAACAAATAAAAGACCCTTGTGACAATGCACATCTCCCATAACTAAAAACCTACTTTGAATAAACGATGTATTACCCATGGTGGTGACTGATTCTACCCATAAGCATTTTGCATGCCCCTAGCATAGTTAACATTCTGTGACTCTTTAGCATACCATCTTTACATTTAGGGTGACAGAGCTCTCATTCCTGAAAGTCGTTTGGTCACATACAAGGCAAGTTGCATTGTTTAGGTCAGAGAGTCCTAGGCCCAGGCTTGGTTCTGCCACTTGAATGGATAGATTTCCTGAAACTCAGTTCTCCCACTTGTGAAGTAGGAAATAAAAATAAGTCTTCCATGGTTTCCAGGATCAAAGAAAATAGCAATTGCAGGGTGAGAATGAGCTCTAACACAGCCAAGCCTCTAAGTGCTCTGACTATGAATACAGGACACCAGTGGCAACCAAGGTGCTTTATGTGGACCAAACTGTTTTATTTTATATTTTTAATTTCTTGTGGTGGATAGTTTTATATCAGCTTGACATGAGCTAGGGTTATCTGAAAGGAGAGAACTCTAATTGAAAAAAAGCCTCTATAAGGTTGGGCTATAGGCAAGCCTTAGAAAAAGAGTTCTCAATCATGACCCACACAGGTGTTACATAGCAGATATTATGTATATCATTATGTATTTACATTATGATTTATGACAATGGCAACATTACGGTTATAAAGTAATAATGAAATAATTTTAGGGTTGGGGAGTCACTATAACATGAGAAACTGTACTAAAGGGTCTCAGCCTTAAGCAGGTTGAGAACCACTGCTGTAGAACATTTGGTTTTAATTAGTGATTGATGTGGGAGAGCCCAGCCCATTGTGGGTGGGGCCATTTCTAAGCTGGTGGTCTTGGGTTCTATAAGAAAGCAGGCTCAGAAGTTCGGGGAAGCCAGCCAGTCAGCAGATCCCCTCCATGGCCTCTGCACTGGCTCCTGCCTCCAGGTTCCTGCCCTGTTTGAGATCCTGTCCTGACTTCCTTTGGTGGTAAACAGTGATATGGAAGTGTAAGCCAAATAAACCCTTTCCTCCCCAAGTTGCTTTTTGGTCATGGTGTTTTGTTATAGCAATAGAAACCCTAACTACAATATTTCCCAACATTTAAACCTTGAGTTGACATAAAATTTAGCTTTTACTCTTCTGAAACTTGTGGTGAGTGGGCTCCCATGGACATCCATTGATAGAGCCACGTCTGCATCTCCTCTTTGTCTCTGGTACTCACTACCCTGGGTTCCTTCCAGGCATGAGATGCTTGTGTGGGACACTGGAAACACAGAGTAGGCACACAATCAATAAAGGGAGGCTGGCCAGGGACACTGAGAGATATCTCAGTTTTGAAAAAGGTTCATGGGCTTAAAGTACTTGCCCAACAGGTATGAGCATCAATTTGCGGGTCTCTGATTTGACCTTGATTCTGTTTAAGCATGACTTGTGGGTCCTTAAAGGGTTTCTTTATACTTCAAGATTGGTAGTGAAATGTTTAGTGTGGTACTCTGAAATTAATTCATGCATATAAAGAATCAGAAAGGAAAGGGTCATTCTAGTACAAGCCTAGCTTTTGTTAGGGCTGCATGTCCCCCCATCTCCCACCCTGCCAACAACAATGCAAGAGGCACCCATGAGCTGTTGTTTTGTAATCTTTTTAGAGAAATTTGAACAAGCAAAAGTAGAGAGGAATCTGGGAATATTGACCATGCTGCTCTTCTTAAGTCAAACTGCAAGGGAGTGTTGAAGCATTTATCTGCATAAATTAGTTCAAAGGAAATCAAAGACATTCATATCCAACACCAGCATTTTGTCTGAACTGTAGAGAGATTCCCAATCCTCCCTCTCAGTGTTTCAGGGAAGGCCTGGCCTAAAAATGTTTTCCTGGAGCTGGAATTGTTGGAACAGCAACAATAAGACCGAGATACAGTGGCATCTGAGCACAACAGGCCTAGACATTGGCTCCCACACAGTGCAGCCAGCCAGGGAGGGGCTTGTGAAGATAGTCATGTGGACGCATGGAAAGAGAGGTCAGACTGGCTGGCCACTCACCACGCTCATCTTTTCTCCCTCTAGGGGATGTTAACCTGATTTTGACTCTTCTGTCTTAAGTAAATGTCTTTTGTTCCACCAACTTTTAGCAATTAAAAGGGCAAGTTAATCTTGGGGCTGTTCTTTGTTCAGAGTATAAAACTGAAAGATGATTATAACTACAGGCAAGAAAGCATTTGGATTATTATCATTTAGAAATGATAATAAAGATTATCCGTATGGTCTCCAGTTTCAGCACCCTCCACTGCATTAGCAATCACCTGACGTAGGTGTGGTTGTGATCATGCGGCTCATTTTTAAATTTGCCTTGTCCTGGGTCGGTCACTGTCAGGATGATTTGCTAGAAATAGCTGTCATTTTTCTGTTTTAAATGGTAGTGGGAAGGCAGCATTTGAATATTTTCTCTCCTTTTTCTTTCCTTTAAAAAATCTTTTATATGTTTTAAAAAACATATTAAAACAAAATTAATCACTTTCCTCCTCCTGTTCCTCCTACCAGTCACTCACATGTGTCTCCACTCTCAAATGGCTGGCCTCTCTTTCTTCTCTTTGATTACTACTGTCATATATATGTATATGTATCGTATGCACACGTACATAAATGCACCTTGCTGTGTTCATTTTTATTGTGATTATTATGGTTTCAAGAATGACCACAATTCACTAGACAAGAAGGTCATCCCTGGGAGAGGCTGATTCTCCTCCTAGCATTCACTTGTTCGTTGTGTATGGACCGAACCCCAAAAAAATTTCCCTCTTCCATGTTCGAATGTCTGTTCATACCACCATTGTTCTGGTCTTGTTTATGAGCCATTTCAAAAAGACACTTAACACAGCAGGGTTAGTTTGATGGTCTTCTAACATTTCTTGTCTGTCTTGGGTACAAAATCTCAGGAGATAAGATCTGCAGAAGTCTGTTTTATCAGCTTTTTTTCCATTGGGCTGTCACTTTAAATAATGGTTATCTTGTGGTTAGTGCGTAGGATGTAAGGGCCTGGGTCCCCGTTCAGGGACTTGTTGCATTTTCTTCCACTGAAGAGAACTTAACTCTGCTCCAAGTTAGGCTGACAATAGTCACAGTCATTTCAGCATAGTGTAAGTGCAGTTCACTGGGGTGTAACCCTGTCACAAACAGAGAAGCTGTAGTCCAGTTTTGCCTGGCAAAGGTTTTTTAGGATATACTCTTTGATACTGTGTCTCAGACAGTTATTTAGTAAGAAGCTGGTAACTGTAGGAGCTTAGTAGTTACCAGATGGTGACAGTCATCAGAGAGTCATTGGTACTGGGGTTAAAGCTCACTGTAGGAAAACTGTCTGTTATTGCTGTTGCTACTGTTGCTGTTTTTGCTGTTGTTGCCATTACTGTTGTTATTGTTGTTGTTGCTGCTGCTGTTACCAGAGGAAGTGGATGTTTTCTGTTTCTATGTGTGCAGCCTGACAGGGTACCTCACATGAATAAGACATATAAAGCAATGCAAGGGTGAATGAATGAGCTGTTAGAGGTTATTTCTGAACATGAGTTAGTTCGTGTGTCATGACTGTCTTCCATCAACATGCACGGCTACATAACTAAATTCTTTGTCCCAAGGAAACTGGCCAAGAAGAGGAAGGAGACCATGAGCAGCACCCGGCAGGAGATGACTGTGATGGTGAATTCTATGGATAAGAGCTATGCCGAACAGGGCACCAACTGTGACGAGGCCTTTTCATTCATGGATACACACAACCTGAACGGGAGATGTAAGTGTCTGCACTGCATGCCTTTTACTGTGCCTGTTGGGCTAGACAGAGTCCCAGGAGCTCTGTGAGATTAAAACCCCAAATCCTCTTACAGCATTTGTGCACAGAACGGCTTTCTCCAGTCTCTATGCCTCAAGTTGCTTAGTGAAGGTGTTTTTCTAAAGATGCCAGGACCCAAGGCAATGAGCCCAGGGATCCACAGTGAAATGTCTTTCAATTCTTTGAGAGCAGCAATACAAAGGCCCCGTTCTGGCTGAGGATGCACCTGTTCTGTCACCCCTTTTGTTGTTTAGATCCCATTTGTAAGCAAGCCAGGTGTGGAATTGCAACAGGGAAGTCTGATGTGAAACAGGTCATTAAATGGCAGTAACAAGTTAATTGTTTGTTCAGCTGTTGGGTTCTGCCTTTATTATAGGGCAATTAGTGACAATTAATAAATTAAAATGTATCTTAACCTTCTTATCAGGTGGGCTAACTGAGCCCAACCAATGCCTACCTGTGCCTCCACCTGCCATCCCTGTACAGGCAGTGTTTCGGGAGAGCATCAATTCAACTGATTATATGAGGCACAAAAGGAGCAATTTTTTCATCCTGCATTGAGTTGTCGATTACCCCACAGTTGGACGTGATTTTGTGGTTCACAGCACACCCTCATGAAGCCCAAAGATAGGGTTTCTTTGTGTGAAATCCGTACATGCAGACCACCAAAGGTGCCGCATGATCAGGATGTCATCAACCCCGGGGTAGAACACCATAGTTAGGACCAAAACAAGGCGCAGAAAGGCTGGTAGGGCTCATGACTGTGAGAAGCATGGAGGTGAGGCCTAGGGGATTACTGGTAGCCATGGACAGTATGTGCTGGTCAAACCTTTCAGCTGAAGGAGGATGGACTGCCAGACTATCTTTTCTGAGGACCATGATATGCTCACCTGTACCTGCTCAGGAACCTTGCATGTCTTTCCAAGCAGCTTTCACAGACTGTGTCTTCCATCTGCAGTGGCTTCCATTGACCCACCTTTTTTCCTCCTGTTTATGTGTTCTCTTTGCATACCCAGCTTGCCAGACCTGCTTACAGGAGACACTACTCTGACACAATGGGGTGGTGGTGGCTTGTTCAGCTGGGGTCTTGGCCAGTCTCCTCTACCTTTCTATGATATTCATTGGAAGATATAGAAACCGGTGTTTCATTATAGAAAACTCTTACATATTTTTGTAAGACTGTCACTGCTTTTTTATAGCAGAAGTTACTTGTTTTTTCACCAAAAAAAAAAAAATTCATAACATCATAGTGTACATATCTCCAAATTAAAGTACCCTGCCTTTGTTTGTTGTGAATTAGATTTAGGGTGAAGGGAACCTACAAACCTTTGAGCACATGCAGAGTTAGAATTTGTACAGTAGAGGTCTTTCTCTGAGCATCAGTATGTAAGGGATCACACGGGGCTTGGGACACAGTTGGAGAAGAATACTTACCCAGTGTATGTGAAACGTGTGGAACCCCCAGAAGACAAAAAAAAAAAAGAAAGAAAGAAAGAAAAGAGGAAAGAAGGAAGAGAGAGTTCAGATATATTTCACCCATCAAGGTTTCACAGTAAGTTTCCTCAGAAATACATTTTCTTATAATGACCACACTCTAAGAATAGCAACTAGAATTAATAGTTATGGGATGTTTTTAAGTTTGAACTCCCAGGAGAACATCTCTTCTGGACAGTAAGTCTAAGTAGGTAGTTAGTTCTCTTCGAGTCTATATCTGTAGACGTACAAAGATGCTGATGAGCATAGGCTTGCCACTGAAGCATCCCTGCTGACCCTCTATTTGGAATTTTTTGACTGTCCTCTCCATAAACCCAGCAGAAGAAATTATTCCCTCCAACTCAGTTAGGTATAAGAGGTCTCTTACAGTTTCACTAACAGGGTTCCCCAGTGGTAATCATTTTTCTAATACCCTATTCATTCCCTTTCAATAAAAGCTATTAGGGAAGCAAATCCAGGTGAGTTTACACAGACACACCAGTGAGCTACAGCACGCACACGTGCACGCATGTACATACACACACATGCCTGTGACATGCAAATACACATATCTGTAAGCTCTTACTCAAAAAGTTTTAGAAGCTGTGGGATGAGTCCCTTTTTAAAGGGACATAGTAAAGAAAAAAAATAAGACTGAAGAATTTAAAAGTAAAGCAGAATTTATTTATAGAAGTGGAGAATAATCTGCCCACCACAGCAAATATGAGCCGTGCCTTCCACTTTAATATACCATCAAAAGAGAAATATAGAATATGGAATGGGCTCCATTTGGATAAAGACAAACATTTTAACACAGGGGCAGGAATAAACATAGTCCTTTTGCCTTGCACACTTTTACATGGAAATGGCTGCGATGTGAAAGTGGCCTTGTGCGGTTTGCCTCGGCAGTTTCTAAGTGCACGATCTCTTTAGTTCTTGTCTTCATCGATTGCTCTTTTCCTGGCAGCTTATCAAAGTCATGTCACAATGTGCCCCTTCTCTGTTTTAGAGAAACAATCAGATAAATGACAGGCAGCCTGGATTCTTCCCTCTGTTGTTGACGCATTTGCCATTTGAAGATATGAACACTGAGTAAAGGCGCTTTGCTTTACGGCAGGAGTGGCTCCTGATGGCTAAAATACGTTAACACATCATCAAAATAATTACAACCTGAGGAATCACCAGGATCGACAGCATTGACCATTGATAGGATGATACGATTGTGTGTGCATCTCTGTGGGAGCTCAGCATCAAAACAATCTCCTCCATACTTAGGAGAAGTGTAGGCCTGGGCGATTATGATGAACTATCTTGAGTACACATCAATCGTTGTACTGTGATGCAGACAGTGTTTTTATGTTACAAATCAATTAAGGTGGAGAGGAGAGCTAGTGTAATGTCTTCAAAATGGCATATCCTCATCTTTAGTGATTGAATCAGTTAGCAGAAACAAAGGGATGATGTGGTGGTTGTGTGTCCTTCAAAGAAATAGAAGCTTTTTTTTTTTTTTTCCAAGTATTTAAAGACTTAAAGAGCATTGTGGGGGGAAAAGCTAGTTTCATTTCCAATATAACACAAATCCACTTTATTTCTATAAGCCAGGTTGCAGCAACCCAAATTTTCAAACAATGAGGAAGGAAGGCAGCAACATGTAGCACACCCAAACAGCGCTATTCCCACGATTCCTCAGGAGCCCTGTGTTGACGCATTCCTGCAGTTTTTGGCTGTAAACTCAGAGCAGAAGCACATTCACAAAGGTCAAAAGTCAGAGGGACTTCTAAGATTTCCATATTCAATATGGTGGCTGTTTGTAGATGTTTTCTTTTATAGGATGAGACAAGTCTTGATCTGATCAGAAGAGAAGATGAGTAACTACCTAGAGACCACTGAAAATGGTCATGTTTGCCATGCAGACTGAGTGAATCCGGGTCACTTCTCAGTATGAGTGGTCTACCTTCACATGATTCTAGAATGCCCTATATTTTAAACTCAACCTATCTCAAAAGCCTCTGATCAGCTTTTCTTTCTTTACAGCTGTGTCTTCACCATCATCCTTTACAATGAAAACAAATACTCTGAGCACATCGGTGCCGAATTCCTATTACCCAGGTAACAGATTCTCTACCATCTCACATCCTTACCACCTGTGGAAGCTCTTGACCTTTTTTGTTTGACATGTCATAAAGCCAAGGTTTTCCTGGGGAAACGGGGGACCGTGCACCAATCATTTACTGTTCTTTCTCTTTTTACTTTCTCTGCATTGCCCTGCTTACGATGTATGACAGACCCATTTGTGCCAACTGCAATTTTAGGTGAGACGAATTCCCTTACCCAAAGTTTATTTCAGGAATGGCTGAGAAAATCAGCACCGCTCTAGAGGGGACTGGAGTTTTAACGATGCATGATGCCATGATTAGGAGTGGGGCATGGGGATGGAATGGGGCTAGAGGCATGGGCAGGGCCATGAGTCTTCCTCCAAAGTCTCCACTGGAAAGAAGAGTTTGCTGCATGTGGGTTATGGCGATACCAAAAGGTTTTAGTGAGCAATCCGAGCTCCAGGGCTCTCCCTGTCTGTGTTCAGAATTTAAAGTTAGTTCTGATCCCAGAAGACAGATAGCACGTCATCACTCAGCTATGTACTTCTAAGAGCTGAATTCTGTCCAATATGACAGTCATAAAAGTGAAAATAGCTTCTCATTATTTTCACTTAGCTCTCTAAGTACTAAAATTGCCAGTTTCAAAAATAGCATTTTTCCTAATGATAACCCCATGTTGTGCAGCGTGGTGATCACAATGGGGTCTAAGACCTACCCATCCACCGAGGGCATCCCCCAGCAATGTGTCTGTCACACAGTGGAATTTTAACGGAACTGATGCTCTGAACAGCGGAATGACAGGAGGGCGCTTTATCATCATGTGGTTTATTATGTGTCAGATGTCATAAGAAATGAACTGAAAATGTTAGCCCAATGGGGCAGATGCATTTAAAGTATGACATATTCCCAGCAGGGGGTTACAGTGGGGACAGAGTCCCGCTTGTAGCTTAAGAAGGGTGAGGAGACATGACGTCACCTGCCTGTGATAAGCAAACAAGCATGGGCTGCTGTGGCATTTGAGACGCATAAGTAACCGTGTGTGTCCCGACTGTGTTCTCTTTCTACCACTAACCTGAGGAAAGGAGCACACCAAAAGCGACTTCCAGGTATATAATGGTTCCTGTAGCCAGCGCTCCATCCTCAGCTTCCCCTTCCTCCTCCTGACTGAATTCACTCGGCCTCAAACCCCCAACCAGGACTCCTCACTGTGCTTCTCCGTTCTCAAAGTAGTTAGATTTCCAAGGAGAGGGTAATGTTCATTTTCATCCCAGAGTCCTTTAGGCTTAAACAAGTTGGTTGCCTAAGGAATAAAAATGATAAGATTAATTATGGAACAGAGTATTTGAAGTGTGGTTATCCTAAGGCCCAGTACAGCCCCTTACAGGTTCTAGCACCAACTACAAAGCAGGGATGCTCTGTTTTAAGTCCTCCTCACAGGTGAGGTGTGCGGGCTCATTCTGTGCACGCTGACATTTTGATCTCCACACAGAGACATTTGTGAAGTCATTGCATAGATGAAGGTTGTGATGTCTGTGTGTGCTGTGGCATGAGCATCCCAGGCTCCTCTGTGGATGTTCTGATCCTGGAGGAACTGTGGGTAGGGAGGGCTAAGACATGCATTGTCAAAGGGGAAAATGCATTCAGATTTCACAGCAGGGTGGAGATAAGCTTATTAAACAAATATTATTTCTCCAAAGCCACTGCCTTATTATTAGGAACATTAATGGCATCCTTTGAAGTTGTTTAGGCTTCTTTCCTGAGAGAGCATGACTCAGAACAGTCAATTCAAGTTTCAGAATGGTGTGAAAAAGTAAGTCCACCACATGCACAGGCCACTATTTTCTGGTATAATCTGTATAGTAGAAATCAGAAGGATAAGTGGCGGTACTTGGAAACCATGGAAGAGTCCAGTGATTTGGTGCCCTGTGCATCTGTATATTGCTGGAATAGGATCAGTAAGGTTATCCCTTGAAGCCACAGGAAGATGTGCTGTATGTCTACCCTGGTCCTTGACAGGGATGGGAGCAGTTAGTTTTTAGCAAGACAAGGACTATTTTGTTGGAAAATGGAGTTCAGCACAAGTGTTTTTAGTACCTTAATATTTTCACTTGCAAAGACTCAGTTCTCATGGAGAATTTAAGTATATCTTTACCTCATTTGGTTACTAAGATGGAAGGAGGGAGGGAGGGAGACAGATTGTCAGCTGATGGATAATAAATGATCAATCCCCCTACATCTCAAAAATACATCATCCATTCCAAGTCAGTATTTTTTAACTAATTCATTAATAAATTATAATTACTTTATAATCTCAGAAAGTCATCAGAACTGATATTAAGAAACCTTCCTTTCTGATTCTCTCATCTAAGATATCATTTTTTATTTTAGAAAATTGTCAGTGGGTAATTTTTTAAATGTAGGAAATGGATGAATAGAATACTGTTTATCAGCAATGAATCAGTTTAAGCAGTTAGAGAAAACTGACGGATTGCTCATTTTAGTAGCATCAGGATTGTATAGCAGGGGAAGTGAGTCAGGTTCCTTACAGATATGGCACAGGAGCATCTAGCTCCCCTTGAACACATCTGTGCTGGACAACAGCTCTCTCTGGGAGGACGTAGAGGTGTGTAAGTGCCTCAAGAGATGATCCATTCTAAAAATAAGGCCAAGATGTCATTGTGCGGTGGAGAAATACATACACTGGCAGTAGTTGTCATTCTGTGGCCTTGAAACTCTAAAACACCCAGACTCAGGATCAGAGCATCACTAGGTTGCTGGTTTATGCACTTGAAAAGCCAGGGTCCTTTAGGTGGTGTGTCATTCAGCCACAGTGAAAGGCAAATCAATTATATTCTCCGCACAGACTATAAACGGAAGAGAACAAGAGAAGCACAGAGGGGAGACTAACTAATGCTCCATTTCTTTTAGTATTTACCCAGAACAGAGCTCTCTCCTAGAGAACTAGGAGCCCAGTGGACTGAGTACCTCAGCAGGGACCCCGCCTCCCAGCTGATAGATAACTCTTGGCAGTTGCCAACAAGCAAAGCTGAGATGCAAATTTCCAGGGGGTACTGGTGAATATTAAAATGGGAATGTAGACATTGCTAAATTTCAAAGCAAATCCAAATGAAAAACAAACAAACCAAAAAAATGAATCATAAAATCAGCTTACCACCCTTTTTTATTTTGTTTTTTGTGTCTTTAGCCGCCTTGTAGTGATTGGGGTGCCATTTCAGCAACAGCGACATAGCTCCACACCTGTGTACCACCTTCATACCATGCATCCCCAGGGGCTTTGCAATGCAGACAGAGCAGGGTTGCAGGACAGGCCCAGCTTGCCGCGTTCCTTAAGATTCAGCATTTAAGTAGAACAACAAAAATCATTAGCGATAACTATAGCTGAATCCCCGTTTAATACATAATCTGGAATTCTCAGACATCCCCATCCTTTCTCATACACTTTTATTACTAATACATGAAATTGATTTGATATCTCCTTTTAAATGATTCTTGGCATTGTGATTTCATTAAAATAAATAAATAAATAAAAGAAACCTCCCTAGTTGATGCAACAGCAAAGGGGATTCAGCACTTAAAGAGTTAACCCATGGAAGACGAAATTCTTAATTAAATAACCTTAATTGAACACATGTGCCTCAAACATTTTTAATAGATAACATTTTTACAGTTTATTAATTTAATTTACTACTCATCATTCATTAAAGCAGAGCCTCTTTAGGCTTTTTTTGGCCAGATTTTGACATTAATTTTCTAGTACAATTTGATTGGCTTTGTTCAAGAAACTTAAATGGCCAATGGGTTGGATACAAATAGCCTGTATTCGGTTATTTCCTGGTTCATGGGGGATGAAAAGCAATTATATGCTAATTTTAACCTCCTTCTCTGTTGAATATTTAAACGGACACCTCCATCCTACCATGATGGGAGGGTAAAGGCTTTGCCCTCTACCCACCTCTCAGTAGAACATGTACCTAGAAAATTGAAAGGACACAGTAGAAGTGCCTGTAGTTACCTACACAGTTCCGTTGCTTATGTCCTGTTTCCTTTTTCTCCTCCTCTTTCCTCCTGATATGTATCCGCTTTAAAGTGCCAATCAATGGTAAGTTCCCCAATGCGCCCCTTGGAGAAGCTGCGGAGGGAGTGTGGGGTGTGTGTCTGACCTGTAGATTTGACAGAGCCAGTGTGCTGCCCTGTGCTGGCCTGCATGTTTGCTATTGTAGAACATTCTGTATGTGATCCGTTGGCCCGCAGTATTTCATTAAGTTTTCTGGTCCCAGAGCATGCAAAGTGACTCATCAAAACATTATTGCCAACCCAAGTCCCTCTTAGCCTCTCTCCCTCTGACTTCCTGTACGAGCGCCCATCCACATTGCTAGCTTTCTATGCCAAACCATTTTGTGCACTTTTCTTTTGCTCACAGAACATTTGTAGAGTTTATTTACTTCATTACACAAATTAAATCAGCTAACATTTGGACATGTACAAGCCTGGTTTTGCACCAGGTCTTGATGAAGTTTCAGATTGAAACTTGTACCAATTTTACCACGGAAATACTCAAAGGCTCCTGTCAATGAGCTTTGCAGAAGCAATATCTCGTTTGGACTGCTTTGTTAAGAGCAAGGATTCCCGCCTCATTCCTAGCAGTATTGCAGATCCCATTTAGACCTACAAACATGTAGTGTTTGATTTCTGGCTGAGCCATCCTACAGTGGAGGGATGTCAGCAGCCAACCTGTTAGCATCCTGTGGTCCTGACTCAGCCCACTGGCTCACCTTCTGTTTCTCCTTCATCTTCCTTTCTAGATGAGACCCACACAATGGCCAGTGACACCAGCAGCCTAGTGCAGTCCCACACTTATAAGAAGCGTGAGGCGACTGATGTGCCTTACCAGACTGGGCAGCTTCACCCAGCTATCCGTGTGGCAGATCTTCTCCAACACATCACTCAGATGAAGTGTGCCGAGGGCTATGGCTTCAAGGAAGAATATGAGGTGAGTTTGGGCTAGGTGCTGGCTGGCAGCATATTAAACAAGCTCCATGGGCCCAGATGTGGCATCTACAGGTGTTTTCCCAGCTGCTGGTGAGACTTCAGTGCCAAGCTGTGATGTGTTCAGCACAAAAGCGAAACCATTTCACCTTTTCCTTTCTCATGCAGAAACATGCATTGGCCACAAGCTCTTTCCCCTCCTGTTGCTCAGTCATTTTCCTAAAACTAAGTTTGATGTTACATCCAGGTTCTGTAGCTGTCTCAGGAAGCAAGTCCTCTATCACACAAATTCTACTTAGTATATAATAAAATCCAGAGCCAGGTATGGGTGAAAGCTGAAATTTCAGAGAAATGGGGAACAAACCACAGATACTTCTTAGCAGTAAACTCCCCAGGCAAAACAGGGTAGGTCCTGTCTCCATAAGTCCTCAGACTACTTACTGGGCACTTATGCAGAAGAGCAGAGCAGAACTTCTGCTTTCTCCTGCCTTTTATTTACTTCCCTGCCCAGCTATTTTACTTCCAGATTCAACTTTCCTAGACTAGGATTAAAGATGTGAGCTGCTACGACCTGGCCTTGAACTCAGCCTTGAACTCAGAGATCCGGAGGATTTCGGCCTCCCAAGTGCCAGGATTAAAGGTGTGGTTGTGCCTTAGCTCTGCCCTCTTATATTTGAGGCTATTTTTATTTAATTTACCACCACAGTCATCACTTAAAGCTGCTGTCAATCCATCAGTGAAGTGACACTGTAGAGAATACAGACCGAAAGGCTGACCCTTGTCATGTCTGTAACTGCTCCCATAGTCTCACTGTCCCAGAGTGCACGCTGTCGTCTTAGGCACCCCAGGGGACACCTGCCAGAGGTTTTTCTGGGACAATCATATTCTCCTGTCATATATACAGGGTCTTCTCTTTCCCAGCTTTTGTTATTAAAAAATTGTGCTAGAATCTTACTTTCCAACTGGAGTGAACTTTCTGACTTCAAGAAATTTAGCTGAAAGTAGCATACTCTCCACTAAGCATGTATGTAGGTGTGAGTGCAGGTGTGGGGTGCAGGTGTGTATGCAGGTGTGCGTGCAGGTGTGGGGTGCAGGTGTGTATGCAGGTGTGCGTGCAGGTGTGG